>CM068371.1:236413738-236596238 GCA_034769895.1 Magicicada septendecula | reverse complement strand
TATGGCAAACGATAACTGCCGCAAATTCAAACAGAATCAAATAATTTTTTGCATACAGCCCGGTTTTGCAGAGTTCTCGCGACCTATTGTTTTTGGTGAAGATCGGTTGAGGGAAAGGGGTAGTTTACCTGCAACGGGTTTTTTTTAGCAAGGGTAATTTTGTTTGTTTGGCAAACGATAACAGCCGCAAATTCAAACAGAATCAAATAATGTTTCGCATACAGCCCTGAATTGTAGAGTTTTCATGACCTATTGTTTTTGGTGAAGATCGGTTAAGGGAAAGGGGTAGTTTACCTGTAACGTTTTATGTTTTAACAAGGGTATTTCCTATGGCAAACGATAACAGCCGCAAATTCAAACAGAATGAAAAGATTATTTGCATACAGCCCTAAATTGTAGAGTTCTCAATACCTTGTGTTTTTGGTGAAGATCGGTTAAGGGAAAGGGGTAGTTTACCTACAACGTTTTTTTAGCAAGGGTATTTTCTATGGCAAACGATAACAGCCGCAAATTCAAACAGAATCAAATAATTTTGTGCATACAGCCCTGATTTGTAGAGTACTCAAGACCTATTGTTTTTGGTGAAGATCGGTTGAGGGGAAGGGGTAGTTTACCAGCAACGTTTTTTATCATGCGTATTTTCTATGGCAAACGACAACTGCCGCAAATTCAAACAGAATCAAATAATTTTTTGCATACAGCCCTGATTTGTAGAGTACTCGCGACCTATTGTTTTTGGTGAAGATCGGTTGAGGGGAAGGGGTAGTTTACCTGCAACGGTTTTTTTTATCAAGGGAAATTTTTTTTTTTTTGGCAAACGATAACAGCCGCAAATTCAAACAGAATCAAATAATGTTTCGCATACAGCCCTGAATTGTAGATTTCTCAAGACCTATTGTTTTTGGTGAAGATCGGTTGAGGGAAAGGGGTAGTTTACCTGCAACGTTTTTTTAACAAGGGTATTTTCTATGGCAAACGATAACAGCCGCAAATTCAAACAGAATCAAATAATTTTTTGCATACGTCCCTGAATTGTAGAGGTCTCAATGACTTTCGATTTTGGTGAAGATCGGTTAAGGGGAAGGGGTAGTTTACCTGCAACCTTATACGTTTTAACAAGAGTAAAGTACTTGAAAATTTATTTAAACTTTTTGAAACAATGGTAATTGTTAAAAATAAAATAATTTTTTGTTGCCAGGCAATAAAATTATAATTTTTTCATTTTAATGTAATATAATATTTTTCATTTAATACAGCAATAAAAAGGCAGGTAAGGCACAGCCTGGCTGTTTGGCTGAAAATGATTTTAAATATAAATCTTAGAATATGGAAGTCATGTATGGTTCTCCATACCGATATTTTACTTCCATATTCCTTAAGGAATGGAAGTATGGTGATGGCAAAAAAAATCGTGTTCGAGATTATTGCAGATTCTGATTCTACTACACTCAAAACATGAAAAAAAGTCGTTTTCCGAAAAGTGTCTGTGTGTGTGTCTGTCTGTGTGTCTGTCTATAGATTTTTTTTCTATGGCAAACGATAACTGCCGCAAATGCAAACAGAATCAAACAATTTTTTGCATAGAGCCCTGATTTGTAGAGTACTCGCGACCTATTGTTTTTGGTGAAGATCGGTTGAGGGAAAGGGGTAGTTTACCTGCAACGGTTTTTTTTTATCAAGGGAAATTTTTTTTTGGCAAACAATAACAGCCGCGAATTCAAACAGAATCAAATAATGTTTCGTATACAGCCCTGAATTGTAGAGTTCTCAAGACCTATGGTTTTTGGTGAAGATCGGTTAAGGGAAAGGGGTAGTTTACCTGTAACGTTTTATGTTTTAACAAGGGTATTTCTTATGGCAAACGATAACAGCCGCAAATTCAAACAGAATCAAAAGATTATTTGTATACAGCCCTAAATTGCAGAGTTCTCAAGACCTATTGTTTTTGGTGAAGATCTGTTAAGGGAAAGGGGTAGTTTACCTGCAGCGTTTTTTTTTATCAAGGGTATTTTCTATGGCAAACGATAACAGCCGCAAATTCAAACAGAATCAAATAATGTTTTGCATACGTCCCTGAATTGTAGAGGTCTCAATGACTTTCGATTTTGGTGAAGATCGGTTAAGGGGAAGGGGTAGTTTACCTGCAACCTTTTACGTTTTAACAAGAGTAAAGTACTTGAAAATTTATTTAAATTTTTGAAACAATGGTAATTGTTAAAAATAAAATAATTCTGTTGCCAGGCAATAAAATTATAATTTTTTCATTTTAATGTAATATAATATTTTTCATTTAATACAGCAATAAAAAGGCAGGTAAGACACAGCCTGGCTGTTTGGCTGAAAATGATTTTAAATATAAATCTTAGAATATGGAAGTCATGTATGGTTCTCCATACCGATATTTTTGAGTTCACATACACCTGCCTGTCTGTCTGTCAGTGTTAACATCAGTCCAGTCTTTTACTAAACAAGTTTGTATTCCTCATATTATATTATATTTGTGACATGAATTTGTTTACATATTTTGGGCATGGATTTTACCTGCTGCAAAAGTCTCTCTTACTTCGATGAGTACAAACGTAGTAACACTTAATTTATTAAATATCACTGTAATATTGACGACTCGGAACACAAAGTTTTTTATAAGTAAAAACGTAAAGTTTTACCTTACAGCCTAAACCGGCTTTCACCTATAGAAGGCTTCATCAGAGGCTGTCGTTAGTAGCGCTGCTCGTCTTGTTGTTGGCGACGAGAAAGTGTTTCGAAAGATTGAAGCTGTGTGTGTGTGGTGAGATGTGTTCGAATAATGCGTGCGATTTGAATTGTGTCTGTTCGTTTAGGATGTCGTTTTTATTTGTTTTTGTGTGTTTGTATATTTCTAATTGTTCTAGAGTGTCTAGTTTTCGGCCTTTTGTGTGTACGTGTAGTATGTTCATGTTATTGTCAATGTTTTTATATGTGTGGTTTGCTTCAATGAGGTGGTTTGCGAAGGTAGATTCTGTAGTGGTGTGGAGTGCTTTTGTGTGTTCAATGTATCTCTGTTTGAAGCTACGTCCTGTCTGGCCTATGTAGAATTTACTGCAATTTGAACAATTTAGTTTATATACACCGGGTAGTATTGGTGTATATAATACTATATACCACACACACACAGCTTCAATCTTTCGAAACACTTTCTCGTCGCCAACAACAAGACGAGCAGCGCTACTAACGACAGCCTCTGATGAAGCCTTCTATAGGTGAAAGCCGGTTTAGGCTGTAAGGTAAAACTTTACGTTTTTACTTATAAAAAACTTTGTGTTCCGAGTCGTCAATATTACAGTGATATTTAGTTAAGTAACGGACACGTCATGGACAACGAAATCCAAGAACTTAATTTATGTTTAATTTTTAATCACATTTCTTAAAAATAAACTAAAAGTAACTTCAAGTATTTTGATAGTTATGTTACAGTGAACTGATTACATTAAGTTGAAATTATGTCACTAGTTTACACTAGTATACATTAGTTTAATGAAGAAAGTTGTGTTAGTGGTTAAAATCACAAGCAGAATTATCACTGTTGCACACCACTATATAAAAATTATTCCGATTAGCGCTTTCAAGCTTCACAGCTCATCGTCAGATCGGAAATGAACAAACAACATGAAAACAAACCCTTCACCCCTACCCCACCCCACCCTGCTCACACACAACAAGCTATAATTCAGATGTCCCTCCCCCACCCTCTGAGCTCTGTCACCTCCATCTGGAAAGTTACATATTTTTCTAGCAAATTCCTTGTGTTTCAGTGTGTGTGTGTGTGTGTGTGTTCGTTTTAAACCTAACACTCTTCCCCATTCACACTTGTGGGCCAGTCACACACCCTTATTTTAAAAACATCCAATTAGTCCTATGCAATTTAATTCTTAATCTTATCTATCTGTCCTCTATCACTTACTTCTTAATTAAGTTGCCACAGAAAATACCATTGTTAAAACAAAATACATTGCTGGTAAACTACCCCTTTCCCTTAACCGATCTTCAGCAAAAACAAAAGGTCTTGAGTACTCTACAAATCAGGCCTGCATGCAAAAAATTGTTTGAATTTGCTGCTGTTATCGTTTGCCGTAGACAATAAATACTATTACAAACATAATTCCCTTATGCATCTTGAAATTGCAAATCATGACATAAATTCGTCCATTAATATCAAAATTCAGTTTTTTAAACTAACAGTCGATTAGTCGATACAGTATTTTGATAAACTTATGTTTATATATAACTAATTACTGATTGAATGATTGTTATTTACAATAACTAGGATACGTATAAAGTTCTTTTATAACAATTCTTAACATAATAAACATCTTAAATTGACAAAAATACAATGTTTAGTTCTAGGCTTCAGTTGGCCTATCACATCACAAGATAGTTTTATCGGTACTTATCATAAAACAAAATATGTTGCTGGTAAACTACCCCTTTCCCTTAACCGATCTTAACCAAGAACAATAGGTCTTGAGTACTCTACAAATCAGGGGTGCATGCAAAAAATTATTTGATTATGTTTGAATTTGCGGCTGTTATCGTTTGCCATAGAAAATAAATACTGTTACAAACATAATTCCCTTGTGCATCTTAAATTGCAAATCATGGCATAAATTCATCCATTAATATAAAATTCACTTTTTTAAACTAACAGTCGATTAGTCGATACAATATTTTGATAAACTTATGTTTATATATAACTAATTACTGATTGAATGATTGTTATTTACAATAACTAGGATACGTATAAAGTTCTTTTATAACAATTCTTAACATAATAAACATCTTAAATTGACAAAAATACAATGTTTAGTTCTAGGCTTCAGTTGGCCTATCACATCATAAGTTGGTTTTATCGGTACTTATCATAAAACGTTGCAGGCAAACTACCCCTTTCTCTTACCCGATCTTCACCAAAATCAATAGGTCTTGAGAACTCTACAATTCAGGGCTGTATGCAAACAATTATTTCTTTCTATTTGAATTTGCGGCTGTTATCGTTTGCCATAGAAAATACCCTTGTTAAAACAAAAAACGTTGCAGGTAAACTACCTCTTTCTCTTACCCGATCTTCACCAAAATCAATAGGTCTTGAGAACTCTACAATTCAGGGCTGTATGCAAACAATTATTTTTTCTATTTGAATTTGCGTCTGTTATCGTTTGCCATAGAAAATACCCTTGTTAAAACAAAAAACGTTGCAGGTAAACTCCCCCATTCTCTTAACCGATCTTCACCAAAATCAACAGGCCTTCAGTCTTTCACAAGTGATGAACGTATGCAAAACAATATTTGATTCTGTTTGAATGTGCGGCAGTTATAGTTCGTCACAGAAAAAATGACCATTGTTAAAGCATAAAATGTTGCAGGTAAACTACCCCTTTCCCTTAAACGATCTTCACCTAAATCAACAGACATTGAGTTCTCTACAGCTCAGGAAGGTATGCAAAACATTATTTGATTCTGAATGAATTTACGGCAGTTATCATTCATCATAGAAACAATTACCCATGTTAAAACATAAAATGTTGCAGATAAACTACCCCTTTCCCTAACCCGATCTTCAACAAAAACAATAGGTCTTGAGAACACTACAATTCAGGGCTGTATGCAAACAATTGTTTGATTCTGTTTGAATTTGCGGCTGTTATCGTTTGCCATACATAGACAATACCCTTGTTAAAACATAAAACGTTGCAGGTAAACTACCCCTTTCCCATAACCGATCTTCACCAAAAACAAAAGGTCTTGAGAACTCTACAATTCAGGCTTATATGCAAATAATCATTTGATTATGTTTGAATTTGCGGCTGTTATCATTTGCCACAGAAAATGCCCTTGTTAAAACAAAATACATTGCTGGTAAACTACCCCTTTCCCTTAACCGATCTTCACCAAAAACAATAGGTCTTGAGTACTCTGCAAATCAGTGCTGTATGCAAAAAATTGTTTGAATTTGCGGCTGTTATCGTTTGCCATAGAAAATAAATACTATTACAAACATAATTCCCTTATGCATCTTGAAATTGCATATCATGGCATAAATTCGTCCATTAATATCAAAATTCACTTTTTTAAACTAACAGTCGATTAGTCGATACAATATTTTGATAAACTTATGTTTATATATAACTAATTACTGATTGAATAATTGTTATTTACAATAACTAGGATACGTATAAAGTTCTTTTATAACAATTCTTAACATAATAAACATCTTAAATTGACAAAAATACAATGTTTAGTTCTAGGCTTCAGTTGGCCTATCACATCATAAGATAGTTTTATCGGTACTTATCATAAAACAGTGCAGGTAAACTACCCCTTTCTCTTACCCGATCTTCACCAAAATCAATAGGTCTTGAGAACTCTACAATTCAGGGCTGTATGCAAACAATTATTTTTTTCTATTTGAATTTGCGGCTGTTACCGTTTGCCATAGAAAATACCCTTGTTAAAACAATAAACGTTGCAGGTAAACTACCCCTTTCTCTTAACCGATCTTCACCAAAATCAACAGGCCTTCAGTCTTTCGCAAATGATGAACGTGTGCAAAACAATATTTGATTCTGTTTGAATGTGCGGCAGTTATAGTTGGTCATATAAAAAATTACCATTGTTAAAACATAAAATGTTGCAGGTAAACTACCCCTTTCCCTTAACCGATCTTCACCTAAATCAACAGACGTTGTGATCTCTACAGCTCAGGAAGGTATGCAAAACATTATTTGATTCTGATTGAATTTACGGCAGTTATCATTCATCATAGAAACAATTACCCATGTTAAAACATAAAACGTTGCAGGTAAACTACCCCTTTCCCTAACCCGATCTTCAACAAAAACAATAGGTCTTGAGAACACTACAATTCAGGGCTGTATGCAAAAAAAAAATTTGATTCTGTTTGAATTTGCAGCTGTTATCGTTTGCCATAGAAAATACCCTTATTAAAACAAAAAACGTGACAGGTAAACTACCCCTTTCTCTTAACCGATCTTCACCAAAATCAACAGGCATTCAGTATTTCAGAAGTGATGAACGTAGGTAAAACTATATTTCATTCTGTTTGAATGTGCGGCAGTTATAGTTCGTCATAGAAAAAAAAAGGTTTCACAGAACAAACACGCGGAAAAGAAGGAGCACTCCGAAGTCACTCATGGACCCTCAGCTTCTTGCAGAGGGTTCATTCCCTAGAGACGAAAAGTCTGTCTATGAATCGTTCTCTGTAAACACGTGCAGTTACACTGCCCAGCGATCCACAGGAAGCAAATCGCCTTCCACGCTGGACACTTTTTCGGCTTGCACGCGTTATGTTGGTGTGGGTTTCGGCACTTTCCATTTAAAAAGCGTGCAAATGTAAGAAAATAAACATGAGTGAGGCCATAAATAACGCGAATTTTGTGTGTGTGTGTGTGTGTGTGTTTCTTCCCTGCCTTTTTATTGCAGTAATCATAATAATAAAATGGAAACGTAAACATTACATAATTGAGATATGCTTGCCTGCCACGAACGATATGTTTTCACTCATACATGATTTACACTAAAATGAAAAAATTATAATTTTATTGCCTGGCAACAAAATTATTTTATTTTTAACAATTACCATTGTTTGAAAAAGTTTAAATGAATTTTCAAGTACTTTACTGTTGTTAAAACGTAAGAGGTTGCAGGTAAACTACCCCTTCCCCTTAACCGATCTTCACCAAAATCAAAAGTCCTTGAGATCTCTACAATTCAGGGACGTATGCAAAAAATTATTTGATCCTGTTTGCATTTGCGGCTGTTATCGTTTGCCATAAAAAATTACCCTTGATAAAAAAACGTTGCAGGTTAACTACCCCTTCCCCTTAACCGATCTTCAGCAAAAACAATAGGTCTTGAAACTCTACAATTCAGGCTTATATGCAAATAATCATTTGATTCTGTTTGAATTTGCGGCTGTTATCGTTTGCCACAGAAAATACCCTTGTTAAAACAAAATACGTTGCTGGTAAACTACCCCTTTCCCTTAACCGATCTTAACCAAGAACAATAGATCTTGAGTACTCTACAAATCAGGGCTGTATGCAAACAATTATTTCTTTCTATTTGAATTTGCGGCTGTTATCGTTTGCCATAGAAAATACCCTTGTTAAAACAAAAAACGTTGCAGGTAAACTACCCCTTTCTCTTACCCGATCTTCACCAAAATCATTAGGTCTTGAGAACTCTACAATTCAGGGCTGTATGCAAACAATTATTTTTTTCTATTTGAATTTGCGGCTGTTATCGTTTGCCATAGAAAATGCCCTTGTTAAAACAAAAAACGTTGCAGGTAAACTACCCCTTTCTCTTAACCGATCTTCACCAAAATCAACAGGCATTCAGTCTTTAACAAGTGATGAACGTGTGCAAAACAATATTTGATTCTGTTTGAATGTGCGGCAGTTATAGATCGTCATAGAAAAAATGACCATTGTTAAAACATAAAATTTTGCAGGCAAACTACCCCTTCCCCTTAACCAATCTCCCCTAAATCAACAGACATTGAGTTCTCTACAGCTCAGGAAGGTGTGCAAAACATTATTTGATTCTGATTGAGTTTACGGCAGTTATCATTCATCATAGAAACAATTACCCCATGTTAAAACATAAAACGTTGCAGGTAAACTACCCCTTTCCCTAACCCGAATCGTCAACAAAAACAATATGTCTTGAGAACACTACAATTCAGGACTGTATGCAAAAAAGTATTTGATTCTGTTTGAATTTGCAGCTGTTATCGTTTTCCATAGAAAATACCCTTGTTAAAAAAAAAGTGACAGGTAAACTACCCCTTTCTCTTAACCGATCTTCACCAAAACCAACAGGCATTCAGTCTTTCAGAAGTGATGAACGTGTGCAAAACTATATTTCATTCTGTTTGAATGTGCGGCAGTTATAGTTCATCATAGAAAAAAAAAGGTTTCACAGAACAAACACGCGGAAAAGAAGGAGCGATCTGAAGTCACTCATGGACCCTCAGCATCTTGCAGAGGGTTCATTCCCTAAAAGACGAAAAGTCTGTCTATGAATCGTTCTCTGTAAACACGTGCAGTTACACTGCCCAGCGTTCCACAGGAAGCAAATCGCTATCCACGCTGGACACTTTTTCGGCTTGCACGCGTTATGTTGGTGTGGGTTATGCTGAGGGTCCATGAGTGACTTCGGAGCGCTCCTTCTTTTCCGCGTGTTTGTTCGGTGAAACCCTTTTTTTTTATGACGAACTATAACTGCCGCACATTCAAACAGAATGAAATATAGTTTGGCATACGTTCATCACTTCTGAAATACTGAATGCCTTTTGGTTTTGGTGAAGATCGGTTAAGGGAAAGGGGTAGTTTACCTGCAACGTTTTATGTTTTAAAAGGGTATTTTCTATGGCAAACGATAACAGCCGCAAATTCAAACAAACTCATATAATATTTTACATACAGCCCTGAATTGTAGAGTTCTCAAGACCTATTGTTTTTGGTGAAGATCGGTTAAGGGAAAGGGGCAGTTTACCTGCAACGGTTTTTTATCAAGGGTAATTTTTTCTATGGTAAACGATAACAGCCACAAATTCAAACAGAATCAAATGATTTTTTGCATACAGCCCTGTATTTTAGAGTTCTCAATACCTATTGGTGTTGGTGAAGATCGTTTAAGGGGAAGGGGTAGTTTACCTGCAACGTTTTATGTTTTATAAGGGTATTTTCTATGGCAAACGATAAGAGCTGCAAATTCAAACAGAATCAAATATGTTTTTGCATACAGCCCTGTTTTGTTGAGTACTAAAGACCTATTGTTTTTGGTGAAGATCGGTTAAGGGAAAGGGGTAGTTTACCAGACACGTTTTTTGTTTTATCAAGGGTATTTTATATGGCAAATGATAACAGCCGCAAATTCAAACAGAATCATATAATATTTTGCATACAGCCCTAAAATGTACAGTTCTCAAGACTTGTTGGTTTTGGTGAAGATCGGTTAAGGGAATAGGGTTGTTTACCAGCAACATTTTATGTTTTATCAAGGGTAATTTTTTTTTGACGAACGATAACTGCCGTACATTAAAACAGAATCAACTACTCTTCTGCATACCTTTTTGAATTATACAGAACTCAAGGTCTGTTGATTTTGTTGAAGATCGGTTAAGGGAAAGGGGTAGTTTACCAGCAACGTTTTATGTTTTAACAAGGGTATTTTTTCTATGATGAACGATAACTGCCGTAAATTCAAAAAGAATCAACTAATGTTTTGCATACAGCCCTGAATTGTAGAGTTCTCAAGACCTATTGTTTTTGGTGAAGATCGGTTAATGGAATAGGGTAGTTTACCAACAACGTTTTATGTTTTATCAAGGGTGTTTTCTATGGCAAACGATAACAGCCGCAAATTCAAACTAAATCAAATAATTCTTTGCATACAGGCCTGAATTGTAGAGTACCTAAGACATGTCGTTTTTGGTGAAGATCGTTTAAGGGAAAGGGGTAGTTTACCAGCCATGTTTTTTGTTTTATCAAGGGTATTTTCTATGGCAAACGATAACAGCCGCAAATTCAAACAGAATCAAATAATGTTTTGCATACAGCCCTGATTTGTAGAGTACTCAAGACCTATTGTTTTTGGTGAAGATCGGTTAAGGGGAAGGGGTAGTTTACCAGCAACGTTTTTTTATCAAGAGTATTTTCTATGGCAAATGATAACAGCCGCAAATTCAAACAGAATCAAATAATTTTTTGCATACATCCCTGAATTGTAGAGACCTCAAGGACTTTTGATTTTGGTGAAGATCGGTTAAGGGGAAGGGGTAGTTTACCTGCAACCTTTTACGTTTTAACAACAGTAAAGTACTTGAAAATTCATTTTTACTTCCATATTCCTTAAGGAATGGAAGTATGGTGATGGCAAAAAAAATCGTGTTCGAGATTATTGCAGATTCTGATTCTACTACACTCAAAACATGAAAAAAAGTCGTTTTCCGAAAAGTGTCTGTGTGTGTGTCTGTCTGTGTGTCTGTCTGTCTATAGATTTTTTTCTATGGCAAACGATAACTGCCGCAAATGCAAACAGAATCAAACAATTTTTTGCATAGAGCCCTGATTTGTAGAGTACTCGCGACCTATTGTTTTTGGTGAAGATCGGTTGAGGGAAAGGGGTAGTTTACCTGCAACGGTTTTTTTTTATCAAGGGAAATTTTTTTTTTGGCAAACAATAACAGCCGCGAATTCAAACAGAATCAAATAATGTTTCGTATACAGCCCTGAATTGTAGAGTTCTCAAGACCTATGGTTTTTGGTGAAGATCGGTTAAGGGAAAGGGGTAGTTTACCTGTAACGTTTTATGTTTTAACAAGGGTATTTCTTATGGCAAACGATAACAGCCGCAAATTCAAACAGAATCAAAAGATTATTTGTATACAGCCCTAAATTGCAGAGTTCTCAAGACCTATTGTTTTTGGTGAAGATCGGTTAAGGGAAAGGGGTAGTTTACCTGCAGCGTTTTTTTATCAAGGGTATTTTCTATGGCAAACGATAACAGCCGCAAATTCAAACAGAATCAAATAATGTTTTGCATACGTCCCTGAATTGTAGAGGTCTCAATGACTTTCGATTTTGGTGAAGATCGGTTAAGGGGAAGGGGTAGTTTACCTGCAACCTTTTACGTTTTAACAAGAGTAAAGTACTTGAAAATTTATTTAAATTTTTGAAACAATGGTAATTGTTAAAAATAAAATAATTCTGTTGCCAGGCAATAAAATTATAATTTTTTCATTTTAATGTAATATAATATTTTTCATTTAATACAGCAATAAAAAGGCAGGTAAGACACAGCCTGGCTGTTTGGCTGAAAATGATTTTAAATATAAATCTTAGAATATGGAAGTCATGTATGGTTCTCCATACCGATATTTTTGAGTTCACATACACCTGCCTGTCTGTCTGTCAGTGTTAACATCAGTCCAGTCTTTTATTAAACAAGTTTGTATTCCTCATATTCTATTATATTTGTGACATGAATTTGTTTACATATTTTGGGCATGGATTTTACCTGCTGCAAAAGTCTCTCTTACTTCGATGAGTACAAACGTAGTAACACTTAATTTATTAAATATCACTGTAATATTGACGACTCGGAACACAAAGTTTTTTATAAGTAAAAACGTAAAGTTTTACCTTACAGCCTAAACCGGCTTTCACCTATAGAAGGCTTCATCAGAGGCTGTCGTTAGTAGCGCTGCTCGTCTTGTTGTTGGCGACGAGAAAGTGTTTCGAAAGATTGAAGCTGTGTGTGTGTGGTGAGATGTGTTCGAATAATGCGTGCGATTTGAATTGTGTCTGTTCGTTTAGGATGTCGTTTTTATTTGTTTTTGTGTGTTTGTATATTTCTAATTGTTCTAGAGTGTCTAGTTTTCGGCCTTTTGTGTGTACGTGTAGTATGTTCATGTTATTGTCAATGTTTTTATATGTGTGGTTTGCTTCAATGAGGTGGTTTGCGAAGGTAGATTCTGTAGTGGTGTGGAGTGCTTTTGTGTGTTCAATGTATCTCTGTTTGAAGCTACGTCCTGTCTGGCCTATGTAGAATTTACTGCAATTTGAACAATTTAGTTTATATACACCGGGTAGTATTGGTGTATACAATACTATATACCACACACACACAGCTTCAATCTTTCGAAACACTTTCTCGTCGCCAACAACAAGACGAGCAGCGCTACTAACGACAGCCTCTGATGAAGCCTTCTATAGGTGAAAGCCGGTTTAGGCTGTAAGGTAAAACTTTACGTTTTTACTTATAAAAAACTTTGTGTTCCGAGTCGTCAATATTACAGTGATATTTAGTTAAGTAACGGACACGTCATGGACAACGAAATCCAAGAACTTAATTTATGTTTAATTTTTAATCACATTTCTTAAAAATAAACTAAAAGTAACTTCAAGTATTTTGATAGTTATGTTACAGTGAACTGATTACATTAAGTTGAAATTATGTCACTAGTTTACACTAGTATACATTAGTTTAATGAAGAAAGTTGTGTTAGTGGTTAAAATCACAAGCAGAATTATCACTGTTGCACACCACTATATAAAAATTATTCCGATTAGCGCTTTCAAGCTTCACAGCTCATCGTCAGATCGGAAATGAACAAACAACATGAAAACAAACCCTTCACCCCTACCCCACCCCACCCTGCTCACACACAACAAGCTATAATTCAAATGTCCCTCCCCACCCTCTGAGCTCTGTCACCTCCATCTGGAAAGTTACATATTTTTCTAGCAAATTCCTTGTGTTTCAGTGTGTGTGTGTGTGTGTGTGTTCGTTTTAAACCTAACACTCTTCCCCATTCACACTTGTGGGCCAGTCACACACCCTTATTTTAAAAACATCCAATTAGTCATATGCAATTTAATTCTTAATCTTATCTATCTGTCCTCTATCACTTACTTCTTAATTAAGTTGCCACAGAAAATACCATTGTTAAAACAAAATACATTGCTGGTAAACTACCCCTTTCCCTTAACCGATATTCAGCAAAAACTAAAGGTCTTGAGTACTCTACAAATCAGGCCTGCATGCAAAAAATTGTTTGAATTTGCTGCTGTTATCGTTTGCCGTAGACAATAAATACTATTACAAACATAATTCCCTTATGCATCTTGAAATTGCAAATCATGACATAAATTCGTCCATTAATATCAAAATTCAGTTTTTTAAACTAACAGTCGATTAGTCGATACAGTATTTTGATAAACTTATGTTTATATATAACTAATTACTGATTGAATGATTGTTATTTACAATAACTAGGATACGTATAAAGTTCTTTTATAACAATTCTTAACATAATAAACATCTTAAATTGACAAAAATACAATGTTTAGTTCTAGGCTTCAGTTGGCCTATCACATCACAAGATAGTTTTATCGGTACTTATCATAAAACAAAATATGTTGCTGGTAAACTACCCCTTTCCCTTAACCGATCTTAACCAAGAACAATTAGGTCTTGAGTACTCTACAAATCAGGGCTGCATGCAAAAAATTATTTGATTTTGTTTGAATTTGCGGCTGTTATCGTTTGCCATAGAAAATAAATACTGTTACAAACATAATTCCCTTGTGCATCTTAAATTGCAAATCATGGCATAAATTCATCCATTAATATAAAATTCACTTTTTTAAACTAACAGTCGATTAGTCGATACAATATTTTGATAAACTTATGTTTATATATAACTAATTACTGATTGAATGATTGTTATTTACAATAACTAGGATACGTATAAAGTTCTTTTATAACAATTCTTAACATAATAAACATCTTAAATTGACAAAAATACAATGTTTAGTTCTAGGCTTCAGTTGGCCTATCACATCATAAGTTAGTTTTATCGGTACTTATCATAAAACGTTGCAGGCAAACTACCCCTTTCTCTTACCCGATCTTCACCAAAATCAATAGGTCTTGAGAACTCTACAATTCAGGGCTGTATGCAAACAATTATTTCTTTCTATTTGAATTTGCGGCTGTTATCGTTTGCCATAGAAAATACCCTTGTTAAAACAAAAAACGTTGCAGGTAAACTACCTCTTTCTCTTACCCGATCTTCACCAAAATCAATAGGTCTTGAGAACTCTACAATTCAGGGCTGTATGCAAACAATTATTTTTTCTATTTGAATTTGCGTCTGTTATCGTTTGCCATAGAAAATACCCTTGTTAAAACAAAAAACGTTGCAGGTAAACTCCCCCATTCTCTTAACCGATCTTCACCAAAATCAACAGGCCTTCAGTATTTCACAAGTGATGAACGTATGCTAAACAATATTTGATTCTGTTTGAATGTGCGGCAGTTATAGTTCGTCACAGAAAAAATGACCATTGTTAAAGCATAAAATGTTGCAGGTAAACTACCCCTTTCCCTTAAACGATCTTCACCTAAATCAACAGACATTGAGTTCTCTACAGCTCAGGAAGGTATGCAAAACATTATTTGATTCTGAATGAATTTACGGCAGTTATCATTCATCATAGAAACAATTACCCATGTTAAAACATAAAATGTTGCAGGTAAACTACCCCTTTCCCTAACCCGATCTTCAACAAAAACAATAGGTCTTGAGAACACTACAATTCAGGGCTGTATGCAAACAATTGTTTGATTCTGTTTGAATTTGCGGCTGTTATCGTTTGCCATACATAGACAATACCCTTGTTAAAACATAAAACGTTGCAGGTAAACTACCCCTTTCCCATAACCGATCTTCACCAAAAACAAAAGGTCTTGAGAACTCTACAATTCAGGCTTATATGCAAATAATCATTTGATTATGTTTGAATTTGCGGCTGTTATCATTTGCCACAGAAAATGCCCTTGTTAAAACAAAATACATTGCTGGTAAACTACCCCTTTCCCTTAACCGATCTTCACCAAAAACAATAGGTCTTGAGTACTCTGCAAATCAGTGCTGTATGCAAAAAATTGTTTGAATTTGCTGCTGTTATCGTTTGCCATAGAAAATAAATACTATTACAAACATAATTCCCTTATGCATCTTGAAATTGCAAATCATGGCATAAATTCGTCCATTAATATCAAAATTCACTTTTTTAAACTAACAGTCGATTAGTCGATACAATATTTTGATAAACTTATGTTTATATATAACTAATTACTGATTGAATAATTGTTATTTACAATAACTAGGATACGTATAAAGTTCTTTTATAACAATTCTTAACATAATAAACATCTTAAATTGACAGAAATACAATGTTTAGTTCTAGGCTTCAGTTGGCCTATCACATCATAAGATAGTTTTATCGGTACTTATCATAAAACATTGCAGGTAAAGTACCCCTTTCTCTTACCCGATCTTCACCAAAATCAATAGGTCTTGAGAACTCTACAATTCAGGGCTGTATGCAAACAATTATTTTTTTCTATTTGAATTTGCGGCTGTTACCGTTTGCCATAGAAAATACCCTTGTTAAAACAATAAACGTTGCAGGTAAACTACCCCTTTCTCTTAACCGATCTTCACCAAAATCAACAGGCCTTCAGTCTTTCGCAAACGATGAACGTGTGCAAAACAATATTTGATTCTGTTTGAATGTGCGGCAGTTATAGTTGGTCATATAAAAAATTACCATTGTTGAAACATAAAATGTTGCAGGTAAACTACCCCTTTCCCTTAACCGATCTTCACCTAAATCAACAGACGTTGTGATCTCTACAGCTCAGGAAGGTATGCAAAACATTATTTGATTCTGATTGAATTTACGGCAGTTATCATTCATCATAGAAACAATTACCCATGTTAAAACATAAAACGTTGCAGGTAAACTACCCCTTTCCCTAACCCGATCTTCAACAAAAACAATAGGTCTTGAGAACACTACAATTCAGGGCTGTATGAAAAAAAATTTGATTCTGTTTGAATTTGCAGCTGTTATCGTTTGCCATAGAAAATACCCTTATTAAAACAAAAAACGTGACAGGTAAACTACCCCTTTCTCTTAACCGATCTTCACCAAAATCAACAGGCATTCAGTATTTCAGAAGTGATGAACGTAGGTAAAACTATATTTCATTCTGTTTGAATGTGCGGCAGTTATAGTTCGTCATAGAAAAAAAAGGTTTCACAGAACAAACACGCGGAAAAGAAGGAGCACTCCGAAGTCACTCATGGACCCTCAGCTTCTTGCAGAGGGTTCATTCCCTAGAGACGAAAAGTCTGTCTATGAATCGTTCTCTGTAAACACGTGCAGTTACACTGCCCAGCGATCCACAGAAAGCAAATCGCCTTCCACGCTGGACACTTTTTCGGCTTGCACGCGTTATGTTGGTGTGGGTTTCGGCACTTTCCATTTAAAAAGCGTGCAAATGTAAGAAAATAAACATGAGTGAGGCCATAAATAACGCGAATTTTGTGTGTGTGTGTGTGTGTGTGTGTTTCTTCCCTGCCTTTTTATTGCAGTAATCATAATAATAAAATGGAAACGTAAACATTACATAATTGAGATATGCTTGCCTGCCACGAACGATATGTTTTCACTCATACATGATTTAGACTAAAATGAAAAAATTATAATTTTATTGCCTGGCAACAAAATTATTTTATTTTTAACAATTACCATTGTTTGAAAAAGTTTAAATGAATTTTCAAGTACTTTACTGTTGTTAAAAAGTAAGAGGTTGCAGGTAAACTACCCCTCCCCCTTAACCGATCTTCACCAAAATCAAAAGTCCTTGAGATCCCTACAATTCAGGGACGTATGCAAAAAATTATTTGATCCTGTTTGCATTTGCGGCTGTTATCGTTTGCCATAAAAAATTACCCTTGATAAAAAAACGTTGCAGGTTAACTACCCCTTCCCCTTAACCGATCTTCAGCAAAAACAATAGGTCTTGAAACTCTACAATTCAGGCTTATATGCAAATAATCATTTGATTCTGTTTGAATTTGCGGCTGTTATCGTTTGCCACAGAAAATACCCTTGTTAAAACAAAATACGTTGCTGGTAAACTACCCCTTTCCCTTAACCGATCTTAACCAAGAACAATAGATCTTGAGTACTCTACAAATCAGGGCTGTATGCAAACAATTATTTCTTTCTATTTGAATTTGCGGCTGTTATCGTTTGCCATAGAAAATACCCTTGTTAAAACAAAAAACGTTGCAGGTAAACTACCCCTTTCTCTTACCCGATCTTCACCAAAATCATTAGGTCTTTAGAACTCTACAATTCAGGGCTGTATGCAAACAATTATTTTTTTCTATTTGAATTTGCGGCTGTTATCGTTTGCCATAGAAAATGCCCTTGTTAAAACAAAAAACGTTGCAGGTAAACTACCCCTTTCTCTTAACCGATCTTCACCAAAATCAACAGGCCTTCAGTCCTTAACAAGTGATGAACGTGTGCAAAACAATATTTGATTCTGTTTGAATGTGCGGCAGTTATAGATCGTCATAGAAAAAATGACCATTGTTAAAACATAAAATGTTGCAGGCAAACTACCCCTTCCCCTTAACCAATCTCCCCTAAATCAACAGACATTGAGTTCTCTACAGCTCAGGAAGGTGTGCAAAACATTATTTGATTCTGATTGAGTTTACGGCAGTTATCATTCATCATAGAAACAATTACCCCATGTTAAAACATAAAACGTTGCAGGTAAACTACCCCTTTCCCTAACCCGAATCGTCAACAAAAACAATATGTCTTGAGAACACTACAATTCAGGACTGTATGCAAAAAAGTATTTGATTCTGTTTGAATTTGCAGCTGTTATCGTTTGCCATAGAAAATACTTTTGTTAAAAAAAAAGTGACAGGTAAACTACCCCTTTCTCTTAACCGATCTTCACCAAAACCAACAGGCATTCAGTCTTTCAGAAGTGATGAACGTGTGCAAAACTATATTTCATTCTGTTTGAATGTGCGGCAGTTATAGTTCGTCATAGAAAAAAAAAGGTTTCACAGAACAAACACGCGGAAAAGAAGGAGCGATCTGAAGTCACTCATGGACCCTCAGCATCTTGCAGAGGGTTCATTCCCTAAAAGACGAAAAGTCTGTCTATGAATCGTTCCCTGTAAACACGTGCAGTTACACTGCCCAGCGTTGCACAGGAAGCAAATCGCTATCCACGCTGGACACTTTTTCGGCTTGCACGCGTTATGTTGGTGTGGGTTATGCTGAGGGTCCATGAGTGACTTCGGAGCGCTCCTTCTTTTCCGCGTGTTTGTTCGGTGAAACCCTTTTTTTTCTATGACGAACTATAACTGCCGCACATTCAAACAGAATGAAATATAGTTTGGCATACGTTCATCACTTCTGAAATACTGAATGCCTTTTGGTTTTGGTGAAGATCGGTTAAGGGAAAGGGGTAGTTTATCTGCAACGTTTTATGTTTTAAAAGGGTATTTTCTATGGCAAACGATAACAGCCGCAAATTCAAACAAACTCATATAATATTTTACATACAGCCCTGAATTGTAGAGTTCTCAAGACCTATTGTTTTTGGTGAAGATCGGTTAAGGGAAAGGGGCAGTTTACCTGCAACGGTTTTTTATCAAGGGTAATTTTTTTCTATGGTAAACGATAACAGTTCAAATTCAAACAGAATCAAATGATTTTTTGCATACAGCCCTGTATTGTAGAGTTCTCAATACCTATTGGTGTTGGTGAAGATCGTTTAAGGGAAAGGGGTAGTTTACCTGCAACGTTTTATGTTTTATAAGGGTATTTTCTATGGCAAACGATTAGAGCCGCAAATTCAAACAGAATCAAATATGTTTTTGCATACAGGCCTGTTTTGTTGAGTACTAAAGACCTATTGTTTTTGGTGAAGATCGGGTAAGGGAAAGGGGTAGTTTACCAGACACGTTTTTTGTTTTATCAAGGGTATTTTATATGGCAAATGATAACAGCCGCAAATTCAAACAGAATCATATAATATTTTGCATACAGCCCTAAAATGTACAGTTCTCAAGACCTGTTGGTTTTGGTGAAGATCGGTTAAGGGAATAGGGTTGTTTACCAGCAACATTTTATGTTTTATCAAGGGTAATTTTTTTTTTGACGAACGATAACTGCCGTACATTAAAACAGAATCAACTACTCTTCTGCATACCTTTTTGAATTATACAGAACTCAAGGTCTGTTGATTTTGTTGAAGATCGGTTAAGGGAAAGGGGTAGTTTACCAGCAACGTTTTATGTTTTAACAAGGGTATTTTTTCTATGATGAACGATAACTGCCGTAAATTCAAAAAGAATCAACTAATGTTTTGCATACAGCCCTGAATTGTAGAGTTCTCAAGACCTATTGTTTTTGGTGAAGATCGGTTAATGGAATAATTCTGTTGCCAGGCAATAAAATTATAATTTTTTCATTTTAATGTAATATAATATTTTTCATTTAATACAGCAATAAAAAGGCAGGTAAGACACAGCCTGGCTGTTTGGCTGAAAATGATTTTAAATATAAATCTTAGAATATGGAAGTCATGTATGGTTCTCCATACCGATATTTTTGAGTTCACATACACCTGCCTGTCTGTCTGTCAGTGTTAACATCAGTCCAGTCTTTTACTAAACAAGTTTGTATTCCTCATATTATATTATATTTGTGACATGAATTTGTTTACATATTTTGGGCATGGATTTTACCTGCTGCAAAAGTCTCTCTTACTTCGATGAGTACAAACGTAGTAACACTTAATTTATTAAATATCACTGTAATATTGACGACTCGGAACACAAAGTTTTTTATAAGTAAAAACGTAAAGTTTTACCTTACAGCCTAAACCGGCTTTCACCTATAGAAGGCTTCATCAGAGGCTGTCGTTAGTAGCGCTGCTCGTCTTGTTGTTGGCGACGAGAAAGTGTTTCGAAAGATTGAAGCTGTGTGTGTGTGGTGAGATGTGTTCGAATAATGCGTGCGATTTGAATTGTGTCTGTTCGTTTAGGATGTCGTTTTTATTTGTTTTTGTGTGTTTGTATATTTCTAATTGTTCTAGAGTGTCTAGTTTTCGGCCTTTTGTGTGTACGTGTAGTATGTTCATGTTATTGTCAATGTTTTTATATGTGTGGTTTGCTTCAATGAGGTGGTTTGCGAAGGTAGATTCTGTAGTGGTGTGGAGTGCTTTTGTGTGTTCAATGTATCTCTGTTTGAAGCTACGTCCTGTCTGGCCTATGTAGAATTTACTGCAATTTGAACAATTTAGTTTATATACACCGGGTAGTATTGGTGTATACAATACTATATACCACACACACACAGCTTCAATCTTTCGAAACACTTTCTCGTCGCCAACAACAAGACGAGCAGCGCTACTAACGACAGCCTCTGATGAAGCCTTCTATAGGTGAAAGCCGGTTTAGGCTGTAAGGTAAAACTTTACGTTTTTACTTATAAAAAACTTTGTGTTCCGAGTCGTCAATATTACAGTGATATTTAGTTAAGTAACGGACACGTCATGGACAACGAAATCCAAGAACTTAATTTATGTTTAATTTTTAATCACATTTCTTAAAAATAAACTAAAAGTAACTTCAAGTATTTTGATAGTTATGTTTCAGTGAACTGATTACATTAAGTTGAAATTATGTCACTAGTTTACACTAGTATACATTAGTTTAATGAAGAAAGTTGTGTTAGTGGTTAAAATCACAAGCAGAATTATCACTGTTGCACACCATTATATAAAATTATTCCGATTAGCGCTTTCAAGCTTCACAGCTCATCGTCAGATCGGAAATGAACAAACAACATGAAAACAAACCCTTCACCCCTACCCCACCCCACCCTGCTCACACACAACAAGCTATAATTCAAATGTCCCTCCCCCACCCTCTGAGCTCTGTCACCTCCATCTGGAAAGTTACATATTTTTCTAGCAAATTCCTTGTGTTTCAGTGTGTGTGTGTGTGTGTGTTCGTTTTAAACCTAACACTCTTCCCCATTCACACTTGTGGGCCAGTCACACACCCTTATTTTAAAAACATCCAATTAGTCCTATGCAATTTAATTCTTAATCTTATCTATCTGTCCTCTATCACTTACTTCTTAATTAAGTTGCCATAGAAAATACCATTGTTAAAACAAAATACATTGCTGGTAAACTACCCCTTTCCCTTAACCGATCTTCAGCAAAAACAAAAGGTCTTGAGTACTCTACAAATCAGGCCTGCATGCAAAAAATTGTTTGAATTTGCTGCTGTTATCGTTTGCCATAGACAATAAATACTATTACAAACATAATTCCCTTATGCATCTTGAAATTGCAAATCATGACATAAATTCGTCCATTAATATCAAAATTCAGTTTTTTAAACTAACAGTCGATTAGTCGATACAGTATTTTGATAAACTTATGTTTATATATAACTAATTACTGATTGAATGATTGTTATTTACAATAACTAGGATACGTATAAAGTTCTTTTATAACAATTCTTAACATAATAAACATCTTAAATTGACAAAAATACAATGTTTAGTTCTAGGCTTCAGTTGGCCTATCACATCACAAGATAGTTTTATCGGTACTTATCATAAAACAAAATATGTTGCAGGTAAACTCCCCCATTCTCTTAACCGATCTTCACCAAAATCAACAGGCCTTCAGTCTTTCACAAGTGATGAACGTATGCAAAACAATATTTGATTCTGTTTGAATGTGCGGCAGTTATAGTTCGTCACAGAAAAAATGACCATTGTTAAAGCATAAAATGTTGCAGGTAAACTACCCCTTTCCCTTAAACGATCTTCACCTAAATCAACAGACATTGAGTTCTCTACAGCTCAGGAAGGTATGCAAAACATTATTTGATTCTGAATGAATTTACGGCAGTTATCATTCATCATAGAAACAATTACCCATGTTAAAACATAAAATGTTGCAGGTAAACTACCCCTTTCCCATAACCGATCTTCACCAAAAACAAAAGGTCTTGAGAACTCTACAATTCAGGCTTATATGCAAATAATCATTTGATTATGTTTGAATTTGCGGCTGTTATCATTTGCCACAGAAAATGCCCTTGTTAAAACAAAATACATTGCTGGTAAACTACCCCTTTCCCTTAACCGATCTTCACCAAAATCAATAGGTCTTGAGAACTCTACAATTCAGGGCTGTATGCAAACAATTATTTTTTTCTATTTGAATTTGCGGCTGTTACCGTTTGCCATAGAAAATACCCTTGTTAAAACAATAAACGTTGCAGGTAAACTACCCCTTTCTCTTAACCGATCTTCACCAAAATCAACAGGCCTTCAGTCTTTCACAAATGATGAACGTGTGCAAAACAATATTTGATTCTGTTTGAATGTGCGGCAGTTATAGTTGGTCATATAAAAAATTACCATTGTTAAAACATAAAATGTTGCAGGTAAACTACCCCTTTCCCTTAACCGATCTTCACCTAAATCAACAGACATTGTGATCTCTACAGCTCAGGAAGGTATGCAAAACATTATTTGATTCTGATTGAATTTACGGCAGTTATCATTCATCATAGAAACAATTACCCATGTTAAAACATAAAACGTTGCAGGTAAACTACCCCTTTCCCTAACCCGATCTTCAACAAAAACAATAGGTCTTGAGAACACTACAATTCAGGGCTGTATGCAAAAAAAAATTTGATTCTGTTTGAATTTGCAGCTGTTATCGTTTGCCATAGAAAATACCCTTATTAAAACAAAAAACGTGACAGGTAAACTACCCCTTTCTCTTAACCGATCTTCACCAAAATCAACAGGCATTCAGTATTTCTGAAGTGATGAACGTAGGTAAAACTATATTTCATTCTGTTTGAATTTGCGGCAGTTATAGTTCGTCATAGAAAAAAAAGGTTTCACAGAACAAACACGCGGAAAAGAAGGAGCACTCCGGAGTCACTCATGGACCCTCAGCTTCTTGCAGAGGGTTCATTCCCTAGAGACGAAAAGTCTGTCTATGAATCGTTCTCTGTAAACACGTGCAGTTACACTGCCCAGCGATCCACAGGAAGCAAATCGCCTTCCACGCTGGACACTTTTTCGGCTTGCACGCGTTTGGTTGGTGTGGGTTTCGGCACTTTCCATTTAAAAAGCGTGCAAATGTAAGAAAATAAACATGAGTGAGGCCATAAATAACGCGAATTTTGTGTGTGTGTGTGTGTGTGTGTGTGTGTGTTTCTTCCCTGCCTTTGTATTGCAGTAATCATAATAATAAAATGGAAACGTAAACATTACATAATTGAGATATGCTTGCCTGCCACGAACGATATGTTTTCACTCATACATGATTTAGACTAAAATGAAAAAATTATAATTTTATTGCCTGGCAACAAAATTATTTTATTTTTAACAATTACCATTGTTTGAAAAGGTTTAAATGAATTTTCAAGTACTTTACTGTTGTTAAAACGTAAGAGGTTGCAGGTAAACTACCCCTTCCCCTTAACCGATCTTCACCAAAATCAAAAGTCCTTGAGATCTCTACAATTCAGGGACGTATGCAAAAAATTATTTGATCCTGTTTGCATTTGCGGCTGTTATCGTTTGCCATAAAAAATTACCCTTGATAAAAAAACGTTGCAGGTTAACTACCCCTTCCCCTTAACCGATCTTCAGCAAAAACAATAGGTCTTGAAACTCTACAATTCAGGCTTATATGCAAATAATCATTTGATTCTGTTTGAATTTGCGGCTGTTATCGTTTGCCACAGAAAATACCCTTGTTAAAACAAAATACGTTGCTGGTAAACTACCCCTTTCCCTTAACCGATCTTAACCAAGGACAATAGATCTTGAGTACTCTACAAATCAGGGCTGTATGCAAACAATTATTTCTTTCTATTTGAATTTGCGGCTGTTATCGTTTGCCATAGAAAATACCCTTGTTAAAACAAAAAACGTTGCAGGTAAACTACCCCTTTCTCTTACCCGATCTTCACCAAAATAATTAGGTCTTGAGAACTCTACAATTCAGGACTGTATGCAAACAATTATTTTTTTCTATTTGAATTTGCGGCTGTTATCGTTTGCCATAGAAAATGCCCTTGTTAAAACAAAAAACGTTGCAGGTAAACTACCCCTTTCTCTTAACCGATCTTCACCAAAATCAACAGGCCTTCAGTCTTTAACAAGTGATGAACGTGTGCAAAACAATATTTGATTCTGTTTGAATGTGCGGCAGTTATAGATCGTCATAGAAAAAATGACCATTGTTAAAACATAAAATGTTGCAGGCAAACTACCCCTTCCCCTTAACCAATCTCCCCTAAATCAACAGACATTGAGTTCTCTACAGCTCAGGAAGGTGTGCAAAACATTATTTGATTCTGATTGAGTTTACGGCAGTTATCATTCATCATAGAAACAATTACCCCATGTTAAAACATAAAACGTTGCAGGTAAACTACCCCTTTCCCTAACCCGAATCGTCAACAAAAACAATATGTCTTGAGAACACTACAATTCAGGACTGTATGCAAAAAAGTATTTGATTCTGTTTGAATTTGCAGCTGTTATCGTTTTCCATAGAAAATACCCTTGTTAAAAAAAAAGTGACAGGTAAACTACCCCTTTCTCTTAACCGATCTTCACCAAAACCAACAGGCATTCAGTCTTTCAGAAGTGATGAACGTGTGCAAAACTATATTTCATTCTGTTTGAATGTGCGGCAGTTATAGTTCATCATAGAAAAAAAAAGGTTTCACAGAACAAACACGCGGAAAAGAAGGAGCGATCTGAAGTCACTCATGGACCCTCAGCATCTTGCAGAGGGTTCATTCCCTAAATACGAAAAGTCTGTCTATGAATCGTTCTCTGTAAACACGTGCAGTTACACTGCCCAGCGTTCCACAGGAAGCAAATCGCTATCCACGCTGGACACTTTTTCGGCTTGCACGCGTTATGTTGGTGTGGGTTATGCTGAGGGTCCATGAGTGACTTCGGAGCGCTCCTTCTTTTCCGCGTGTTTGTTCGGTGAAACCCTTTTTTTTCTATGACGAACTATAACTGCCGCACATTCAAACAGAATGAAATATAGTTTGGCATACGTTCATCACTTCTGAAATACTGAATGCCTTTTGGTTTTGGTGAAGATCGGTTAAGGGAAAGGGGTAGTTTACCTGCAACGTTTTATGTTTTAAAAGGGTATTTTCTATGGCAAACGATAACAGCCGCAAATTCGAACAAACTCATATAATATTTTACATACAGCCCTGAATTGTAGAGTTCTCAAGACCTATTGTTTTTGGTGAAGATCGGTTAAGGGAAAGGGGCAGTTTACCTGCAACGGTTTTTTATCAAGGGTAATTTTTTTCTATGGTAAACGATAACAGCCACAAATTCAAACAGAATCAAATGATTTTTTGCATACAGCCCTGTATTGTAGAGTTCTCAATACCTATTGGTGTTGGTGAAGATCGTTTAAGGGAAAGGGGTAGTTTACCTGCAACGTTTTATGTTTTATAAGGGTATTTTCTATGGCAAACGATAAGAGCTGCAAATTCAAACAGAATCAAATATGTTTTTGCATACAGCCCTGTTTTGTTGAGTACTAAAGACCTATTGTTTTTGGTGAAGATCGGTTAAGGGAAAGGGGTAGTTTACCAGACACGTTTTTTGTTTTATCAAGGGTATTTTATATGGCAAATGATAACAGCCGCAAATTCAAACAGAATCATATAATATTTTGCATACAGCCCTAAAATGTACAGTTCTCAAGACCTGTTGGTTTTGGTGAAGATCGGTTAAGGGAATAGGGTTGTTTACCAGCAACATTTTATGTTTTATCAAGGGTAATTTTTTTTTTGACGAACGATAACTGCCGTACATTAAAACAGAATCAACTACTCTTCTGCATACCTTTTTGAATTATACAGAACTCAAGGTCTGTTGATTTTGTTGAAGATCGGTTAAGGGAAAGGGGTAGTTTACCAGCAACGTTTTATGTTTTAACAAGGGTATTTTTTCTATGATGAACGATAACTGCCGTAAATTCAAAAAGAATCAACTAATGTTTTGCATACAGCCCTGAATTGTAGAGTTCTCAAGACCTATTGTTTTTGGTGAAGATCGTTAATGGAATAGGGTAGTTTACCAACAACGTTTTATGTTTTATCAAGGGTGTTTTCTATGGCAAACGATAACAGCCGCAAATTCAAACTAAATCAAATAATTCTTTGCATACAGGCCTGAATTGTAGAGTACCTAAGACATGTCGTTTTTGGTGAAGATCGTTTAAGGGAAAGGGGTAGTTTACCAGCCATGTTTTTTGTTTTATCAAGTGTATTTTCTATGGCAAACGATAACAGCCGCAAATTCAAACAGAATCAAATAATGTTTTGCATACAGCCCTGATTTGTAGAGTACTCAAGACCTATTGTTTTTGGTGAAGATCGGTTAAGGGGAAGGGGTAGTTTACCAGCAACGTTTTTTTATCAAGAGTATTTTCAATGGCAAATGATAACAGCCGCAAATTCAAACAGAATCAAATAATTTTTTGCATACATCCCTGAATTGTAGAGACCTCAAGGACTTTTGATTTTGGTGAAGATCGGTTAAGGGGAAGGGGTAGTTTACCTGCAACCTTTTACGTTTTAACAACAGTAAAGTACTTGAAAATTCATTTTTACTTCCATATTCCTTAAGGAATGGAAGTATGGTGATGGCAAAAAAAATCGTGTTCGAGATTATTGCAGATTCTGATTCTACTACACTCAAAACATGAAAAAAAGTCGTTTTCCGAAAAGTGTCTGTGTGTGTGTCTGTCTGTGTGTCTGTCTGTCTATAGATTTTTTTTCTATGGCAAACGATAACTGCCGCAAATGCAAACAGAATCAAACAATTTTTTGCATAGAGCCCTGATTTGTAGAGTACTCGCGACCTATTGTTTTTGGTGAAGATCGGTTGAGGGAAAGGGGTAGTTTACCTGCAACGGTTTTTTTTTTATCAAGGGAAATTTTTTTTTTTTTGGCAAACAATAACAGCCGCGAATTCAAGCAGAATCAAATAATGTTTCGTATACAGCCCTGAATTGTAGAGTTCTCAAGACCTATGGTTTTTGGTGAAGATCGGTTAAGGGAAAGGGGTAGTTTACCTGTAATGTTTTATGTTTTAACAAGGGTATTTCTTATGGCAAACGATAACAGCCGCAAATTCAAACAGAATCAAAAGATTATTTGTATACAGCCCTAAATTGCAGAGTTCTCAAGACCTATTGTTTTTGGTGAAGATCGGTTAAGGGAAAGGGGTAGTTTACCTGTAGCGTTTTTTTATCAAGGGTATTTTCTATGGCAAACGATAACAGCCGCAAATTCAAACAGAATCAAATAATGTTTTGCATACGTCCCTGAATTGTAGAGGTCTCAATGACTTTCGATTTTGGTGAAGATCGGTTAAGGGGAAGGGGTAGTTTACCTGCAACCTTTTACGTTTTAACAAGAGTAAAGTACTTGAAAATTTATTTAAATTTTTGAAACAATGGTAATTGTTAAAAATAAAATAATTCTGTTGCCAGGCAATAAAATTATAATTTTTTCATTTTAATGTAATATAATATTTTTCATTTAATACAGCAATAAAAAGGCAGGTAAGACACAGCCTGGCTGTTTGGCTGAATATGATTTTAAATATAAATCTTAGAATATGGAAGTCATGTATGGTTCTCCATACCGATATTTTTGAGTTCACATACACCTGCCTGTCTGTCTGTCAGTGTTAACATCAGTCCAGTCTTTTACTAAACAAGTTTGTATTCCTCATATTATATTATATTTGTGACATGAATTTGTTTACATATTTTGGGCATGGATTTTACCTGCTGCAAAAGTCTCTCTTACTTCGATGAGTACAAACGTAGTAACACTTAATTTATTAAATATCACTGTAATATTGACGACTCGGAACACAAAGTTTTTTATAAGTAAAAACGTAAAGTTTTACCTTACAGCCTAAACCGGCTTTCACCTATAGAAGGCTTCATCAGAGGCTGTCGTTAGTAGCGCTGCTCGTCTTGTTGTTGGCGACGAGAAAGTGTTTCGAAAGATTGAAGCTGTGTGTGTGTGGTGAGATGTGTTCGAATAATGCGTGCAATTTGAATTGTGTCTGTTCGTTTAGGATGTCGTTTTTATTTGTTTTTGTGTGTTTGTATATTTCTAATTGTTCTAGAGTGTCTAGTTTTCGGCCTTTTGTGTGTACGTGTAGTATGTTCATGTTATTGTCAATGTTTTTATATGTGTGGTTTGCTTCAATGAGGTGGTTTGCGAAGGTAGATTCTGTAGTGGTGTGGAGTGCTTTTGTGTGTTCAATGTATCTCTGTTTGAAGCTACGTCCTGTCTGGCCTATGTAGAATTTACTGCAATTTGAACAATTTAGTTTATATACACCGGGTAGTATTGGTGTATACAATACTATATACCACACACACACAGCTTCAATCTTTCGAAACACTTTCTCGTCGCCAACAACAAGACGAGCAGCGCTACTAACGACAGCCTCTGATGAAGCCTTCTATAGGTGAAAGCCGGTTTAGGCTGTAAGGTAAAACTTTACGTTTTTACTTATAAAAAACTTTGTGTTCCGAGTCGTCAATATTACAGTGATATTTAGTTAAGTAACGGACACGTCATGGACAACGAAATCCAAGAACTTAATTTATGTTTAATTTTTAATCACATTTCTTAAAAATAAACTAAAAGTAACTTCAAGTATTTTGATAGTTATGTTACAGTGAACTGATTACATTAAGTTGAAATTATGTCACTAGTTTACACTAGTATACATTAGTTTAATGAAGAAAGTTGTGTTAGTGGTTAAAATCACAAGCAGAATTATCACTGTTGCACACCACTATATAAAAATTATTCCGATTAGCGCTTTCAAGCTTCACAGCTCATCGTCAGATCGGAAATGAACAAACAACATGAAAACAAACCCTTCACCCCTACCCCACCCCACCCTGCTCACACACAACAAGCTATAATTCAAATGTCCCTCCCCCACCCTCTGAGCTCTGTCACCTCCATCTGGAAAGTTACATATTTTTCTAGCAAATTCCTTGTGTTTCAGTGTGTGTGTGTGTGTGTGTGTGTGTGTTCGTTTTAAACCTAACACTCTTCCCCATTCACACTTGTGGGCCAGTCACACACCCTTATTTTAAAAACATCCAATTAGTCCTATGCAATTTAATTCTTAATCTTATCTATCTGTCCTCTATCACTTACTTCTTAATTAAGTTGCCACAGAAAATACCATTGTTAAAACAAAATACATTGCTGGTAAACTACCCCTTTCCCTTAACCGATCTTCAGCAAAAACAAAAGGTCTTGAGTACTCTACAAATAGGCCTCTACATTCATCATAGAAACAATTACCCCATGTTAAAACATAAAACGTTGCAGGTAAACTACCCCTTTCCCTAACCCGAATCGTCAACAAAAACAATATGTCTTGAGAACACTACAATTCAGGACTGTATGCAAAAAAGTATTTGATTCTGTTTGAATTTGCAGCTGTTATCGTTTGCCATAGAAAATACTTTTGTTAAAAAAAAAGTGACAGGTAAACTACCCCTTTCTCTTAACCGATCTTCACCAAAACCAACAGGCATTCAGTCTTTCAGAAGTGATGAACGTGTGCAAAACTATATTTCATTCTGTTTGAATGTGCGGCAGTTATAGTTCGTCATAGAAAAAAAAAGGTTTCACAGAACAAACACGCGGAAAAGAAGGAGCGATCTGAAGTCACTCATGGACCCTCAGCATCTTGCAGAGGGTTCATTCCCTAAAGACGAAAAGTCTGTCTATGAATCGTTCTCTGTAAACACGTGCAGTTACACTGCCCAGCGTTCCACAGGAAGCAAATCGCTATCCACGCTGGACACTTTTTCGGCTTGCACGCGTTATGTTGGTGTGGGTTATGCTGAGGGTCCATGAGTGACTTCGGAGCGCTCCTTCTTTTCCGCGTGTTTGTTCGGTGAAACCCTTTTTTTTCTATGACGAACTATAACTGCCGCACATTCAAACAGAATGAAATATAGTTTGGCATACGTTCATCACTTCTGAAATACTGAATGCCTTTTGGTTTTGGTGAAGATCGGTTAAGGGAAAGGGGTAGTTTACCTGCAACGTTTTATGTTTTAAAAGGGTATTTTCTATGGCAAACGATAACAGCCGCAAATTCAAACAAACTCATATAATATTTTACATACAGCCCTGAATTGTAGAGTTCTCAAGACCTATTGTTTTTGGTGAAGATCGGTTAAGGGAAAGGGGCAGTTTACCTGCAACGGTTTTTTATCAAGGGTAATTTTTTTCTATGGTAAACGATAACAGCCACAAATTCAAACAGAATCAAATGATTTTTTGCATACAGCCCTGTATTGTAGAGTTCTCAATACCTATTGGTGTTGGTGAAGATCGTTTAAGGGAAAGGGGTAGTTTACCTGCAACGTTTTATGTTTTATAAGGGTATTTTCTATGGCAAACGATAAGAGCTGCAAATTCAAACAGAATCAAATATGTTTTTGCATACAGCCCTGTTTTGTTGAGTACTAAAGACCTATTGTTTTTGGTGAAGATCGGGTAAGGGAAAGGGGTAGTTTACCAGACACGTTTTTTGTTTTATCAAGGGTATTTTATATGGCAAATGATAACAGCCGCAAATTCAAACAGAATCATATAATATTTTGCATACAGCCCTAAAATGTACAGTTCTCAAGACCTGTTGGTTTTGGTGAAGATCGGTTAAGAGAATAGGGTTGTTTACCAGCAACATTTTATGTTTTATCAAGGGTAATTTTTTTTTTGACGAACGATAACTGCCGTACATTAAAACAGAATCAACTACTCTTCTGCATACCTTTTTGAATTATACAGAACTCAAGGTCTGTTGATTTTGTTGAAGATCGGTTAAGGGAAAGGGGTAGTTTACCAGCAACGTTTTATGTTTTAACAAGGGTATTTTTTCTATGATGAACGATAACTGCCGTAAATTCAAAAAGAATCAACTAATGTTTTGCATACAGCCCTGAATTGTAGAGTTCTCAAGACCTATTGTTTTTGGTGAAGATCGGTTAATGGAATAGGGTAGTTTACCAACAACGTTTTATGTTTTATCAAGGGTGTTTTCTATGGCAAACGATAACAGCCGCAAATTCAAACTAAATCAAATAATTCTTTGCATACAGGCCTGAATTGTAGAGTACCTAAGACATGTCGTTTTTGGTGAAGATCGTTTAAGGGAAAGGGGTAGTTTACCAGCCATGTTTTTTGTTTTATCAAGGGTATTTTCTATGGCAAACGATAACAGCCGCAAATTCAAACAGAATCAAATAATGTTTTGTATACAGCCCTGATTTGTAGAGTACTCAAGACCTATTGTTTTTGGTGAAGATCGGTTAAGGGGAAGGGGTAGTTTACCAGCAACGTTTTTTTATCAAGAGTATTTTCTATGGCAAATGATAACAGCCGCAAATTCAAACAGAATCAAATAATTTTTTGCATACATCCCTGAATTGTAGAGACCTCAAGGACTTTTGATTTTGGTGAAGATCGGTTAAGGGGAAGGGGTAGTTTACCTGCAACCTTTTACGTTTTAACAACAGTAAAGTACTTGAAAATTCATTTTTACTTCCATATTCCTTAAGGAATGGAAGTATGGTGATGGCAAAAAAAATCGTGTTCGAGATTATTGCAGATTCTGATTCTACTACACTCAAAACATGAAAAAAAGTCGTTTTCCGAAAAGTGTCTGTGTGTGTGTCTGTCTGTGTGTCTGTCTGTCTATAGATTTTTTTTCTATGGCAAACGATAACTGCCGCAAATGCAAACAGAATCAAACAATTTTTTGCATAGAGCCCTGATTTGTAGAGTACTCGCGACCTATTGTTTTTGGTGAAGATCGGTTGAGGGAAAGGGGTAGTTTACCTGCAACGGTTTTTTTTTATCAAGGGAAATTTTTTTTTTTTGGCAAACAATAACAGCCGCGAATTCAAACAGAATCAAATAATGTTTCGTATACAGCCCTGAATTGTAGAGTTCTCAAGACCTATGGTTTTTGGTGAAGATCGGTTAAGGGAAAGGGGTAGTTTACCTGTAACGTTTTATGTTTTAACAAGGGTATTTCTTATGGCAAACGATAACAGCCTCAAATTCAAACAGAATCAAAAGATTATTTGTATACAGCCCTAAATTGCAGAGTTCTCAAGACCTATTGTTTTTGGTGAAGATCGGTTAAGGGAAAGGGGTAGTTTACCTGCAGCGTTTTTTTATCAAGGGTATTTTCTATGGCAAACGATAACAGCCGCAAATTCAAACAGAATCAAATAATGTTTTGCATACGTCCCTGAATTGTAGAGGTCTCAATGACTTTCGATTTTGGTGAAGATCGGTTAAGGGGAAGGGGTAGTTTACCTGCAACCTTTTACGTTTTAACAAGAGTAAAGTACTTGAAAATTTATTTAAATTTTTGAAACAATGGTAATTGTTAAAAATAAAATAATTCTGTTGCCAGGCAATAAAATTATAATTTTTTCATTTTAATGTAATATAATATTTTTCATTTAATACAGCAATAAAAAGGCAGGTAAGACACTGCCTGGCTGTTTGGCTGAAAATGATTTTAAATATAAATCTTTGAATATGGAAGTCATGTATGGTTCTCCATACCGATATTTTTGAGTTCACATACACCTGCCTGTCTGTCTGTCAGTGTTAACATCAGTCCAGTCTTTTACTAAACAAGTTTGTATTCCTCATATTATATTATATTTGTGACATGAATTTGTTTACATATTTTGGGCATGGATTTTACCTGCTGCAAAAGTCTCTCTTACTTCGATGAGTACAAACGTAGTAACACTTAATTTATTAAATATCACTGTAATATTGACGACTCGGAACACAAAGTTTTTTATAAGTAAAAACGTAAAATTTTACCTTACAGCCTAAACTGGCTTTCACCTATAGAAGGCTTCATCAGAGGCTGTCGTTAGTAGCGCTGCTCGTCTTGTTGTTGGCGACGAGAAAGTGTTTCGAAAGATTGAAGCTGTGTGTGTGTGGTGAGATGTGTTCGAATAATGCGTGCAATTTGAATTGTGTCTGTTCGTTTAGGATGTCGTTTTTATTTGTTTTTGTGTGTTTGTATATTTCTAATTGTTCTAGAGTGTCTAGTTTTCGGCCTTTTGTGTGTACGTGTAGTATGTTCATGTTATTGTCAATGTTTTTATATGTGTGGTTTGCTTCAATGAGGTGGTTTGCGAAGGTAGATTCTGTAGTGGTGTGGAGTGCTTTTGTGTGTTCAATGTATCTCTGTTTGAAGCTACGTCCTGTCTGGCCTATGTAGAATTTACTGCAATTTGAACAATTTAGTTTATATACACCGGGTAGTATTGGTGTATATAATACTATATACCACACACACACAGCTTCAATCTTTCGAAACACTTTCTCGTCGCCAACAACAAGACGAGCAGCGCTACTAACGACAGCCTCTGATGAAGCCTTCTATAGGTGAAAGCCGGTTTAGGCTGTAAGGTAAAACTTTACGTTTTTACTTATAAAAAACTTTGTGTTCCGAGTCGTCAATATTACAGTGATATTTAGTTAAGTAACGGACACGTCATGGACAACGAAATCCAAGAACTTAATTTATGTTTAATTTTTAATCACATTTCTTAAAAATAAACTAAAAGTAACTTCAAGTATTTTGATAGTTATGTTACAGTGAACTGATTACATTAAGTTGAAATTATGTCACTAGTTTACACTAGTATACATTAGTTTAATGAAGAAAGTTGTGTTAGTGGTTAAAATCACAAGCAGAATTATCACTGTTGCACACCACTATATAAAAATTATTCCGATTAGCGCTTTCAAGCTTCACAGCTCATCGTCAGATCGGAAATGAACAAACAACATGAAAACAAACCCTTCACCCCTACCCCACCCCACCCTGCTCACACACAACAAGCTATAATTCAAATGTCCCTCCCCCACCCTCTGAGCTCTGTCACCTCCATCTGGAAAGTTACATATTTTTCTAGCAAATTCCTTGTGTTTCAGTGTGTGTGTGTGTGTGTGTGTGTTCGTTTTAAACCTAACACTCTTCCCCATTCACACTTGTGGGCCAGTCACACACCCTTATTTTAAAAACATCCAATTAGTCCTATGCAATTTAATTCTTAATCTTATCTATCTGTCCTCTATCACTTACTTCTTAATTAAGTTGCCACAGAAAATACCATTGTTAAAACAAAATACATTGCTGGTAAACTACCCCTTTCCCTTAACCGATCTTCAGCAAAAACAAAAGGTCTTGAGTACTCTACAAATCAGGCCTGCATGCAAAAAATTGTTTGAATTTGCTGCTGTTATCGTTTGCCGTAGACAATAAATACTATTACAAACATAATTCCCTTATGCATCTTGAAATTGCAAATCATGACATAAATTCATCCATTAATATAAAATTCACTTTTTTAAACTAACAGTCGATTAGTCGATACAATATTTTGATAAACTTATGTTTATATATAACTAATTACTGATTGAATGATTGTTATTTACAATAACTAGGATACGTATAAAGTTCTTTTATAACAATTCTTAACATAATAAACATCTTAAATTGACAAAAATACAATGTTTAGTTCTAGGCTTCAGTTGGCCTATCACATCATAAGTTAGTTTTATCGGTACTTATCATAAAACGTTGCAGGCAAACTACCCCTTTCTCTTACCCGATCTTCACCAAAATCAATAGGTCTTGAGAACTCTACAATTCAGGGCTGTATGCAAACAATTATTTCTTTCTATTTGAATTTGCGGCTGTTATCGTTTGCCATAGAAAATACCCTTGTTAAAACAAAAAACGTTGCAGGTAAACTACCTCTTTCTCTTACCCGATCTTCACCAAAATCAATAGGTCTTGAGAACTCTACAATTCAGGGCTGTATGCAAACAATTATTTTTTTCTATTTGAATTTGCGTCTGTTATCGTTTGCCATAGAAAATACCCTTGTTAAAACAAAAAACGTTGCAGGTAAACTCCCCCATTCTCTTAACCGATCTTCACCAAAATCAACAGGCCTTCAGTCTTTCACAAGTGATGAACGTATGCAAAACAATATTTGATTCTGTTTGAATGTGCGGCGGTTATAGTTCGTCACAGAAAAAATGACCATTGTTAAAGCATAAAATGTTGCAGGTAAACTACCCCTTTCCCTTAAACGATCTTCACCTTAGTCAACAGACATTGAGTTCTCTACAGCTCAGGAAGGTATGCAAAACATTATTTGATTCTGAATGAATTTACGGCAGTTATCATTCATCATAGAAACAATTACCCATGTTAAAACATAAAATGTTGCAGGTAAACTACCCCTTTCCCTAACCCGATCTTCAACAAAAACAATAGGTCTTGAGAACACTACAATTCAGGGCTGTATGCAAACAATTGTTTGATTCTGTTTGAATTTGCGGCTGTTATCGTTTGCCATACATAGACAATACCCTTGTTAAAACATAAAACGGTGCAGGTAAACTACCCCTTTCCCATAACCGATCTTCACCAAAAACAAAAGGTCTTGAGAACTCTACAATTCAGGCTTATATGCAAATAATCATTTGATTATGTTTGAATTTGCGGCTGTTATCATTTGCCACAGAAAATGCCCTTGTTAAAACAAAATACATTGCTGGTAAACTACCCCTTTCCCTTAACCGATCTTCACCAAAATCAATAGGTCTTGAGAACTCTACAATTCAGGGCTGTATGCAAACAATTATTTTTTTCTATGTGAATTTGCGGCTGTTACCGTTTGCCATAGAAAATACCCTTGTTAAAACAATAAACGTTGCAGGTAAACTACCCCTTTCTCTTAACCGATCTTCACCAAAATCAACAGGCCTTCAGTCTGTCACAAATGATGAACGTGTGCAAAACAATATTTGATTCTGTTTGAATGTGCGGCAGTTATAGTTGGTCATATAAAAAATTACCATTGTTAAAACATAAAATGTTGCAGGTAAACTACCCCTTTCCCTTAACCGATCTTCACCTAAATCAACAGACGTTGTGATCTCTACAGCTCAGGAAGGTATGCAAAACATTATTTGATTCTGATTGAATTTACGGCAGTTATCATTCATCATAGAAACAATTACCCATGTTAAAACATAAAACGTTGCAGGTAAACTACCCCTTTCCCTAACCCGATCTTCAACAAAAACAATAGGTCTTGAGAACACTACAATTCAGGGCTGTATGCAAAAAAAAATTTGATTCTGTTTGAATTTGCAGCTGTTATCGTTTGCCATAGAAAATACCCTTATTAAAACAAAAAACTTGACAGGTAAACTACCCCTTTCTCTTAACCGATCTTCACCAAAATCAACAGGCATTCAGTATTTCAGAAGTGATGAACGTCGGTAAAACTATATTTCATTCTGTTTGAATTTGCGGCAGTTATAGTTCGTCATAGAAAAAAAAGGTTTCACAGAACAAACACGCGGAAAAGAAGGAGCACTCCGGAGTCACTCATGGACCCTCAGCTTCTTGCAGAGGGTTCATTCCCTAGAGACGAAAAGTCTGTCTATGAATCGTTCTCTGTAAACACGTGCAGTTACACTGCCCAGCGATCCACAGGAAGCAAATCGCCTTCCACGCTGGACACTTTTTCGGCTTGCACGCGTTATGTTGGTGTGGGTTTCGGCACTTTCCATTTAAAAAGCGTGCAATTGTAAGAAAATAAACATGAGTGAGGCCATAAATAACGCGAATTTTGTGTGTGTGTGTGTGTGTGTGTGTGTGTGTGTGTGTGTGTGTGTGTGTGTGTGTGTGTGTGTTTCTTCCCTGCCTTTTTATTGCAGTAATCATAATAATAAAATGGAAACGTAAACATTACATAATTGAGATATGCTTGCCTGCCACGAACGATATGTTTTCACTCATACATGATTTACACTAAAATGAAAAAATTATAATTTTATTGCCTGGCAACAAAATTATTTTATTTTTAACAATTACCATTGTTTGAAAAAGTTTAAATGAATTTTCAAGTACTTTACTGTTGTTAAAACGTAAGAGGTTGCAGGTAAACTACCCCTTCCCCTTAACCGATCTTCACCAAAATCAAAAGTCCTTGAGATCTCTACAATTCAGGGACGTATGCAAAAAATTATTTGATCCTGTTTGCATTTGCGGCTGTTATCGTTTGCCATAAAAAATTACCCTTGATAAAAAAACGTTGCAGGTTAACTACCCCTTCCCCTTAACCGATCTTCAGCAAAAACAATAGGTCTTGAAACTCTACAATTCAGGCTTATATGCAAATAATCATTTGATTCTGTTTGAATTTGCGGCTGTTATCGTTTGCCACAGAAAATACCCTTGTTAAAACAAAATACGTTGCTGGTAAACTACCCCTTTCCCTTAACCGATCTTAACCAAGAACAATAGATCTTGAGTACTCTACAAATCAGGGCTGTATGCAAACAATTATTTCTTTCTATTTGAATTTGCGGCTGTTATCGTTTGCCATAGAAAATACCCTTGTTAAAACAAAAAACGTTGCAGGTAAACTACCCCTTTCTCTTACCCGATCTTCACCAAAATCATTAGGTCTTGAGAACTCTACAATTCAGGGCTGTATGCAAACAATTATTTTTTTCTATTTGAATTTGCGGCTGTTATCGTTTGCCATAGAAAATGCCCTTGTTAAAACAAAAAACGTTGCAGGTAAACTACCCCTTTCTCTTAACCGATCTTCACCAAAATCAACAGGCCTTCAGTCTTTAACAAGTGATGAACGTGTGCAAAACAATATTTGATTCTGTTTGAATGTGCGGCAGTTATAGATCGTCATAGAAAAAATGACCATTGTTAAAACATAAAATGTTGCAGGCAAACTACCCCTTCCCCTTAACCAATCTCCCCTAAATCAACAGACATTGAGTTCTCTACAGCTCAGGAAGGTGTGCAAAACATTATTTGATTCTGATTGAGTTTACGGCAGTTATCATTCATCATAGAAACAATTACCCCATGTTAAAACATAAAACGTTGCAGGTAAACTACCCCTTTCCCTAACCCGAATCGTCAACAAAAACAATAGGTCTTGAGAACTCTACAATTCAGGGCTGTATGCAAACAATTATTTTTTTCTATTTGAATTTGCGTCTGTTATCGTTTGCCATAGAAAATACCCTTGTTAAAACAAAAAACGTTGCAGGTAAACTCCCCCATTCTCTTAACCGATCTTCACCAAAATCAACAGGCCTTCAGTCTTTCACAAGTGATGAACGTATGCAAAACAATATTTGATTCTGTTTGAATGTGCGGCGGTTATAGTTCGTCACAGAAAAAATGACCATTGTTAAAGCATAAAATGTTGCAGGTAAACTACCCCTTTCCCTTAAACGATCTTCACCTTAGTCAACAGACATTGAGTTCTCTACAGCTCAGGAAGGTATGCAAAACATTATTTGATTCTGAATGAATTTACGGCAGTTATCATTCATCATAGAAACAATTACCCATGTTAAAACATAAAATGTTGCAGGTAAACTACCCCTTTCCCTAACCCGATCTTCAACAAAAACAATAGGTCTTGAGAACACTACAATTCAGGGCTGTATGCAAACAATTGTTTGATTCTGTTTGAATTTGCGGCTGTTATCGTTTGCCATACATAGACAATACCCTTGTTAAAACATAAAACGTTGCAGGTAAACTACCCCTTTCCCATAACCGATCTTCACCAAAAACAAAAGGTCTTGAGAACTCTACAATTCAGGCTTATATGCAAATAATCATTTGATTATGTTTGAATTTGCGGCTGTTATCATTTGCCACAGAAAATGCCCTTGTTAAAACAAAATACATTGCTGGTAAACTACCCCTTTCCCTTAACCGATCTTCACCAAAATCAATAGGTCTTGAGAACTCTACAATTCAGGGCTGTATGCAAACAATTATTTTTTTCTATGTGAATTTGCGGCTGTTACCGTTTGCCATAGAAAATACCCTTGTTAAAACAATAAACGTTGCAGGTAAACTACCCCTTTCTCTTAACCGATCTTCACCAAAATCAACAGGCCTTCAGTCTGTCACAAATGATGAACGTGTGCAAAACAATATTTGATTCTGTTTGAATGTGCGGCAGTTATAGTTGGTCATATAAAAAATTACCATTGTTAAAACATAAAATGTTGCAGGTAAACTACCCCTTTCCCTTAACCGATCTTCACCTAAATCAACAGACGTTGTGATCTCTACAGCTCAGGAAGGTATGCAAAACATTATTTGATTCTGATTGAATTTACGGCAGTTATCATTCATCATAGAAACAATTACCCATGTTAAAACATAAAACGTTGCAGGTAAACTACCCCTTTCCCTTAACCGATCTTAACCAAGAACAATAGATCTTGAGTACTCTACAAATCAGGGCTGTATGCAAACAATTATTTCTTTCTATTTGAATTTGCGGCTGTTATCGTTTGCCATAGAAAATACCCTTGTTAAAACAAAAAACGTTGCAGGTAAACTACCCCTTTCTCTTACCCGATCTTCACCAAAATCATTAGGTCTTGAGAACTCTACAATTCAGGGCTGTATGCAAACAATTATTTTTTTCTATTTGAATTTGCGGCTGTTATCGTTTGCCATAGAAAATGCCCTTGTTAAAACAAAAAACGTTGCAGGTAAACTACCCCTTTCTCTTAACCGATCTTCACCAAAATCAACAGGCCTTCAGTCTTTAACAAGTGATGAACGTGTGCAAAACAATATTTGATTCTGTTTGAATGTGCGGCAGTTATAGATCGTCATAGAAAAAATGACCATTGTTAAAACATAAAATGTTGCAGGCAAACTACCCCTTCCCCTTAACCAATCTCCCCTAAATCAACAGACATTGAGTTCTCTACAGCTCAGGAAGGTGTGCAAAACATTATTTGATTCTGATTGAGTTTACGGCAGTTATCATTCATCATAGAAACAATTACCCCATGTTAAAACATAAAACGTTGCAGGTAAACTACCCCTTTCCCTAACCCGAATCGTCAACAAAAACAATAGGTCTTGAGAACTCTACAATTCAGGGCTGTATGCAAACAATTATTTTTTTCTATTTGAATTTGCGTCTGTTATCGTTTGCCATAGAAAATACCCTTGTTAAAACAAAAAACGTTGCAGGTAAACTCCCCCATTCTCTTAACCGATCTTCACCAAAATCAACAGGCCTTCAGTCTTTCACAAGTGATGAACGTATGCAAAACAATATTTGATTCTGTTTGAATGTGCGGCGGTTATAGTTCGTCACAGAAAAAATGACCATTGTTAAAGCATAAAATGTTGCAGGTAAACTACCCCTTTCCCTTAAACGATCTTCACCTTAGTCAACAGACATTGAGTTCTCTACAGCTCAGGAAGGTATGCAAAACATTATTTGATTCTGAATGAATTTACGGCAGTTATCATTCATCATAGAAACAATTACCCATGTTAAAACATAAAATGTTGCAGGTAAACTACCCCTTTCCCTAACCCGATCTTCAACAAAAACAATAGGTCTTGAGAACACTACAATTCAGGGCTGTATGCAAACAATTGTTTGATTCTGTTTGAATTTGCGGCTGTTATCGTTTGCCATACATAGACAATACCCTTGTTAAAACATAAAACGTTGCAGGTAAACTACCCCTTTCCCATAACCGATCTTCACCAAAAACAAAAGGTCTTGAGAACTCTACAATTCAGGCTTATATGCAAATAATCATTTGATTATGTTTGAATTTGCGGCTGTTATCATTTGCCACAGAAAATGCCCTTGTTAAAACAAAATACATTGCTGGTAAACTACCCCTTTCCCTTAACCGATCTTCACCAAAATCAATAGGTCTTGAGAACTCTACAATTCAGGGCTGTATGCAAACAATTATTTTTTTCTATGTGAATTTGCGGCTGTTACCGTTTGCCATAGAAAATACCCTTGTTAAAACAATAAACGTTGCAGGTAAACTACCCCTTTCTCTTAACCGATCTTCACCAAAATCAACAGGCCTTCAGTCTGTCACAAATGATGAACGTGTGCAAAACAATATTTGATTCTGTTTGAATGTGCGGCAGTTATAGTTGGTCATATAAAAAATTACCATTGTTAAAACATAAAATGTTGCAGGTAAACTACCCCTTTCCCTTAACCGATCTTCACCTAAATCAACAGACGTTGTGATCTCTACAGCTCAGGAAGGTATGCAAAACATTATTTGATTCTGATTGAATTTACGGCAGTTATCATTCATCATAGAAACAATTACCCATGTTAAAACATAAAACGTTGCAGGTAAACTACCCCTTTCCCTAACCCGATCTTCAACAAAAACAATAGGTCTTGAGAACACTACAATTCAGGGCTGTATGCAAAAAAAAATTTGATTCTGTTTGAATTTGCAGCTGTTATCGTTTGCCATAGAAAATACCCTTATTAAAACAAAAAAACTTGACAGGTAAACTACCCCTTTCTCTTAACCGATCTTCACCAAAATCAACAGGCATTCAGTATTTCAGAAGTGATGAACGTCGGTAAAACTATATTTCATTCTGTTTGAATTTGCGGCAGTTATAGTTCGTCATAGAAAAAAAAGGTTTCACAGAACAAACACGCGGAAAAGAAGGAGCACTCCGGAGTCACTCATGGACCCTCAGCTTCTTGCAGAGGGTTCATTCCCTAGAGACGAAAAGTCTGTCTATGAATCGTTCTCTGTAAACACGTGCAGTTACACTGCCCAGCGATCCACAGGAAGCAAATCGCCTTCCACGCTGGACACTTTTTCGGCTTGCACGCGTTATGTTGGTGTGGGTTTCGGCACTTTCCATTTAAAAAGCGTGCAATTGTAAGAAAATAAACATGAGTGAGGCCATAAATAACGCGAATTTTGTGTGTGTGTGTGTGTGTGTGTGTGTGTGTGTGTGTGTGTGTGTGTGTGTGTGTTTCTTCCCTGCCTTTTTATTGCAGTAATCATAATAATAAAATGGAAACGTAAACATTACATAATTGAGATATGCTTGCCTGCCACGAACGATATGTTTTCACTCATACATGATTTACACTAAAATGAAAAAATTATAATTTTATTGCCTGGCAACAAAATTATTTTATTTTTAACAATTACCATTGTTTGAAAAAGTTTAAATGAATTTTCAAGTACTTTACTGTTGTTAAAACGTAAGAGGTTGCAGGTAAACTACCCCTTCCCCTTAACCGATCTTCACCAAAATCAAAAGTCCTTGAGATCTCTACAATTCAGGGACGTATGCAAAAAATTATTTGATCCTGTTTGCATTTGCGGCTGTTATCGTTTGCCATAAAAAATTACCCTTGATAAAAAAACGTTGCAGGTTAACTACCCCTTCCCCTTAACCGATCTTCAGCAAAAACAATAGGTCTTGAAACTCTACAATTCAGGCTTATATGCAAATAATCATTTGATTCTGTTTGAATTTGCGGCTGTTATCGTTTGCCACAGAAAATACCCTTGTTAAAACAAAATACGTTGCTGGTAAACTACCCCTTTCCCTTAACCGATCTTAACCAAGAACAATAGATCTTGAGTACTCTACAAATCAGGGCTGTATGCAAACAATTATTTCTTTCTATTTGAATTTGCGGCTGTTATCGTTTGCCATAGAAAATACCCTTGTTAAAACAAAAAACGTTGCAGGTAAACTACCCCTTTCTCTTACCCGATCTTCACCAAAATCATTAGGTCTTGAGAACTCTACAATTCAGGGCTGTATGCAAACAATTATTTTTTTCTATTTGAATTTGCGGCTGTTATCGTTTGCCATAGAAAATGCCCTTGTTAAAACAAAAAACGTTGCAGGTAAACTACCCCTTTCTCTTAACCGATCTTCACCAAAATCAACAGGCCTTCAGTCTTTAACAAGTGATGAACGTGTGCAAAACAATATTTGATTCTGTTTGAATGTGCGGCAGTTATAGATCGTCATAGAAAAAATGACCATTGTTAAAACATAAAATGTTGCAGGCAAACTACCCCTTCCCCTTAACCAATCTCCCCTAAATCAACAGACATTGAGTTCTCTACAGCTCAGGAAGGTGTGCAAAACATTATTTGATTCTGATTGAGTTTACGGCAGTTATCATTCATCATAGAAACAATTACCCCATGTTAAAACATAAAACGTTGCAGGTAAACTACCCCTTTCCCTAACCCGAATCGTCAACAAAAACAATAGGTCTTGAGAACTCTACAATTCAGGGCTGTATGCAAACAATTATTTTTTTCTATTTGAATTTGCGTCTGTTATCGTTTGCCATAGAAAATACCCTTGTTAAAACAAAAAACGTTGCAGGTAAACTCCCCCATTCTCTTAACCGATCTTCACCAAAATCAACAGGCCTTCAGTCTTTCACAAGTGATGAACGTATGCAAAACAATATTTGATTCTGTTTGAATGTGCGGCGGTTATAGTTCGTCACAGAAAAAATGACCATTGTTAAAGCATAAAATGTTGCAGGTAAACTACCCCTTTCCCTTAAACGATCTTCACCTTAGTCAACAGACATTGAGTTCTCTACAGCTCAGGAAGGTATGCAAAACATTATTTGATTCTGAATGAATTTACGGCAGTTATCATTCATCATAGAAACAATTACCCATGTTAAAACATAAAATGTTGCAGGTAAACTACCCCTTTCCCTAACCCGATCTTCAACAAAAACAATAGGTCTTGAGAACACTACAATTCAGGGCTGTATGCAAACAATTGTTTGATTCTGTTTGAATTTGCGGCTGTTATCGTTTGCCATACATAGACAATACCCTTGTTAAAACATAAAACGTTGCAGGTAAACTACCCCTTTCCCATAACCGATCTTCACCAAAAACAAAAGGTCTTGAGAACTCTACAATTCAGGCTTATATGCAAATAATCATTTGATTATGTTTGAATTTGCGGCTGTTATCATTTGCCACAGAAAATGCCCTTGTTAAAACAAAATACATTGCTGGTAAACTACCCCTTTCCCTTAACCGATCTTCACCAAAATCAATAGGTCTTGAGAACTCTACAATTCAGGGCTGTATGCAAACAATTATTTTTTTCTATGTGAATTTGCGGCTGTTACCGTTTGCCATAGAAAATACCCTTGTTAAAACAATAAACGTTGCAGGTAAACTACCCCTTTCTCTTAACCGATCTTCACCAAAATCAACAGGCCTTCAGTCTGTCACAAATGATGAACGTGTGCAAAACAATATTTGATTCTGTTTGAATGTGCGGCAGTTATAGTTGGTCATATAAAAAATTACCATTGTTAAAACATAAAATGTTGCAGGTAAACTACCCCTTTCCCTTAACCGATCTTCACCTAAATCAACAGACGTTGTGATCTCTACAGCTCAGGAAGGTATGCAAAACATTATTTGATTCTGATTGAATTTACGGCAGTTATCATTCATCATAGAAACAATTACCCATGTTAAAACATAAAACGTTGCAGGTAAACTACCCCTTTCCCTTAACCGATCTTAACCAAGAACAATAGATCTTGAGTACTCTACAAATCAGGGCTGTATGCAAACAATTATTTCTTTCTATTTGAATTTGCGGCTGTTATCGTTTGCCATAGAAAATACCCTTGTTAAAACAAAAAACGTTGCAGGTAAACTACCCCTTTCTCTTACCCGATCTTCACCAAAATCATTAGGTCTTGAGAACTCTACAATTCAGGGCTGTATGCAAACAATTATTTTTTTCTATTTGAATTTGCGGCTGTTATCGTTTGCCATAGAAAATGCCCTTGTTAAAACAAAAAACGTTGCAGGTAAACTACCCCTTTCTCTTAACCGATCTTCACCAAAATCAACAGGCCTTCAGTCTTTAACAAGTGATGAACGTGTGCAAAACAATATTTGATTCTGTTTGAATGTGCGGCAGTTATAGATCGTCATAGAAAAAATGACCATTGTTAAAACATAAAATGTTGCAGGCAAACTACCCCTTCCCCTTAACCAATCTCCCCTAAATCAACAGACATTGAGTTCTCTACAGCTCAGGAAGGTGTGCAAAACATTATTTGATTCTGATTGAGTTTACGGCAGTTATCATTCATCATAGAAACAATTACCCCATGTTAAAACATAAAACGTTGCAGGTAAACTACCCCTTTCCCTAACCCGAATCGTCAACAAAAACAATAGGTCTTGAGAACTCTACAATTCAGGGCTGTATGCAAACAATTATTTTTTTCTATTTGAATTTGCGTCTGTTATCGTTTGCCATAGAAAATACCCTTGTTAAAACAAAAAACGTTGCAGGTAAACTCCCCCATTCTCTTAACCGATCTTCACCAAAATCAACAGGCCTTCAGTCTTTCACAAGTGATGAACGTATGCAAAACAATATTTGATTCTGTTTGAATGTGCGGCGGTTATAGTTCGTCACAGAAAAAATGACCATTGTTAAAGCATAAAATGTTGCAGGTAAACTACCCCTTTCCCTTAAACGATCTTCACCTTAGTCAACAGACATTGAGTTCTCTACAGCTCAGGAAGGTATGCAAAACATTATTTGATTCTGAATGAATTTACGGCAGTTATCATTCATCATAGAAACAATTACCCATGTTAAAACATAAAATGTTGCAGGTAAACTACCCCTTTCCCTAACCCGATCTTCAACAAAAACAATAGGTCTTGAGAACACTACAATTCAGGGCTGTATGCAAACAATTGTTTGATTCTGTTTGAATTTGCGGCTGTTATCGTTTGCCATACATAGACAATACCCTTGTTAAAACATAAAACGTTGCAGGTAAACTACCCCTTTCCCATAACCGATCTTCACCAAAAACAAAAGGTCTTGAGAACTCTACAATTCAGGCTTATATGCAAATAATCATTTGATTATGTTTGAATTTGCGGCTGTTATCATTTGCCACAGAAAATGCCCTTGTTAAAACAAAATACATTGCTGGTAAACTACCCCTTTCCCTTAACCGATCTTCACCAAAATCAATAGGTCTTGAGAACTCTACAATTCAGGGCTGTATGCAAACAATTATTTTTTTCTATGTGAATTTGCGGCTGTTACCGTTTGCCATAGAAAATACCCTTGTTAAAACAATAAACGTTGCAGGTAAACTACCCCTTTCTCTTAACCGATCTTCACCAAAATCAACAGGCCTTCAGTCTGTCACAAATGATGAACGTGTGCAAAACAATATTTGATTCTGTTTGAATGTGCGGCAGTTATAGTTGGTCATATAAAAAATTACCATTGTTAAAACATAAAATGTTGCAGGTAAACTACCCCTTTCCCTTAACCGATCTTCACCTAAATCAACAGACGTTGTGATCTCTACAGCTCAGGAAGGTATGCAAAACATTATTTGATTCTGATTGAATTTACGGCAGTTATCATTCATCATAGAAACAATTACCCATGTTAAAACATAAAACGTTGCAGGTAAACTACCCCTTTCCCTAACCCGATCTTCAACAAAAACAATAGGTCTTGAGAACACTACAATTCAGGGCTGTATGCAAAAAAAAATTTGATTCTGTTTGAATTTGCAGCTGTTATCGTTTGCCATAGAAAATACCCTTATTAAAACAAAAAACTTGACAGGTAAACTACCCCTTTCTCTTAACCGATCTTCACCAAAATCAACAGGCATTCAGTATTTCAGAAGTGATGAACGTCGGTAAAACTATATTTCATTCTGTTTGAATTTGCGGCAGTTATAGTTCGTCATAGAAAAAAAAGGTTTCACAGAACAAACACGCGGAAAAGAAGGAGCACTCCGGAGTCACTCATGGACCCTCAGCTTCTTGCAGAGGGTTCATTCCCTAGAGACGAAAAGTCTGTCTATGAATCGTTCTCTGTAAACACGTGCAGTTACACTGCCCAGCGATCCACAGGAAGCAAATCGCCTTCCACGCTGGACACTTTTTCGGCTTGCACGCGTTATGTTGGTGTGGGTTTCGGCACTTTCCATTTAAAAAGCGTGCAAATGTAAGAAAATAAACATGAGTGAGGCCATAAATAACGCGAATTTTGTGGTTGTGTGTGTGTGTGTGTGTGTGTGTGTGTGTGTGTGTGTGTGTGTGTGTGTGTTTGTGTGTGTTTCTTCCCTGCCTTTTTATTGCAGTAATCATAATAATAAAATGGAAACGTAAACATTACATAATTGAGATATGCTTGCCTGCCACGAACGATATGTTTTCACTCATACATGATTTACACTAAAATGAAAAAATTATAATTTTATTGCCTGGCAACAAAATTATTTTATTTTTAACAATTACCATTGTTTGAAAAAGTTTAAATGAATTTTCAAGTACTTTACTGTTGTTAAAACGTAAGAGGTTGCAGGTAAACTACCCCTTCCCCTTAACCGATCTTCACCAAAATCAAAAGTCCTTGAGATCTCTACAATTCAGGGACGTATGCAAAAAATTATTTGATCCTGTTTGCATTTGCGGCTGTTATCGTTTGCCATAAAAAATTACCCTTGATAAAAAAACGTTGCAGGTTAACTACCCCTTCCCCTTAACCGATCTTCAGCAAAAACAATAGGTCTTGAAACTCTACAATTCAGGCTTATATGCAAATAATCATTTGATTCTGTTTGAATTTGCGGCTGTTATCGTTTGCCACAGAAAATACCCTTGTTAAAACAAAATACGTTGCTGGTAAACTACCCCTTTCCCTTAACCGATCTTAACCAAGAACAATAGATCTTGAGTACTCTACAAATCAGGGCTGTATGCAAACAATTATTTCTTTCTATTTGAATTTGCGGCTGTTATCGTTTGCCATAGAAAATACCCTTGTTAAAACAAAAAACGTTGCAGGTAAACTACCCCTTTCTCTTACCCGATCTTCACCAAAATCATTAGGTCTTGAGAACTCTACAATTCAGGGCTGTATGCAAACAATTATTTTTTTCTATTTGAATTTGCGGCTGTTATCGTTTGCCATAGAAAATGCCCTTGTTAAAACAAAAAACGTTGCAGGTAAACTACCCCTTTCTCTTAACCGATCTTCACCAAAATCAACAGGCCTTCAGTCTTTAACAAGTGATGAACGTGTGCAAAACAATATTTGATTCTGTTTGAATGTGCGGCAGTTATAGATCGTCATAGAAAAAATGACCATTGTTAAAACATAAAATGTTGCAGGCAAACTACCCCTTCCCCTTAACCAATCTCCCCTAAATCAACAGACATTGAGTTCTCTACAGCTCAGGAAGGTGTGCAAAACATTATTTGATTCTGATTGAGTTTACGGCAGTTATCATTCATCATAGAAACAATTACCCCATGTTAAAACATAAAACGTTGCAGGTAAACTACCCCTTTCCCTAACCCGAATCGTCAACAAAAACAATATGTCTTGAGAACACTACAATTCAGGACTGTATGCAAAAAAGTATTTGATTCTGTTTGAATTTGCAGCTGTTATCGTTTGCCATAGAAAATACCCTTGTTAAAAAAAAAGTGACAGGTAAACTACCCCTTTCTCTTAACCGATCTTCACCAAATCCAACAGGCATTCAGTCTTTCAGAAGTGATGAACGTGTGCAAAACTATATTTCATTCTGTTTGAATGTGCGGCAGTTATAGTTCGTCATAGAAAAAAAAAGGTTTCACAGAACAAACACGCGGAAAAGAAGGAGCGATCTGAAGTCGCTCATGGACCCTCAGCATCTTGCAGAGGGTTCATTCCCTAAATACGAAAAGTCTGTCTATGAATCGTTCTCTGTAAACATGTGCAGTTACACTGCCCAGCGTTCCACAGGAAGCAAATCGCTATCCACGCTGGACACTTTTTCGGCTTGCACGCGTTATGTTGGTGTGGGTTATGCTGAGGGTCCATGAGTGACTTCGGAGCGCTCCTTCTTTTCCGCGTGTTTGTTCGGTGAAACCCTTTTTTTTCTATGACGAACTATAACTGCCGCACATTCAAACAGAATGAAATATAGTTTGGCATACGTTCATCACTTCTGAAATACTGAATGCCTGTTGGTTTGTTGACGATCGGGTTAGGGAAAGGGGTAGTTTACCTGCAATGTTTTATGTTTTAACATGGGTAATTGTTTCTGTGATGAATGATAACTGCCGTAAATTCAATCAGAATCAAATAATGTTTTGCACACCTTCCTGAGCTGTAGAGAACTCAATGTCTGTTGATTTAGGGGAGATTGGTTAAGGGAAAGGGGTAGTTTACCTGCAACATTTTATGTTTTAACATTGGTCATTTTTTCTATGACGATCTATAACTACCGCACATTCAAACAGAATCAAATATTGTTTTGCACACGTTCATCACTTGTGAAAGACTGAAGGCCTGTTGATTTTGGTGAAGATCGGTTAAGAGAAAGTGGTAGTTTACCTGCCACGTTTTTTGTTTTAACAAGGGTATTTTCTATGGCAAACAATAACAGCCGCAAATTCAAATAGAAAGAAATAATTGTTTGCATACAGCCCTGAATTGTAGAGTTCTCAAGACCTATTGATTTTGGTGAAGATCGGGTAAGAGAAAGGGGTAGTTTACCTGCAACGTTTTATGATAAGTACCGATAAAACTAACTTATGATGTGATAGGCCAACTGAAGCCTAGAACTAAACAATGTATTTTTGTCAATTTAAGATGTTTATTATGTTAAGAATTGTTATAAAAGAACTTTATACGTATCCCAGTTATTGTAAATAACAATCATTCAATCAGTAATTAGTTATATATAAACATAAGTTTATCAAAATATTGTATCGACTAATCGACTGTTAGTTTAAAAAGTGAATTTTGATATTAATGGACGAATTTATGCCATGATTTGCAATTTCAAGATGCATAAGTGAATTATGTTTGTAATAGTATTTATTTTCTATGGCAAACGATAACAGCCGCAAATTCAAACAAAATCAAATAATTTTTTTCCATGCAGCCCTGATTTGTAGAGTACTCAACAACCTATGTACTCAACCTATTGTTTTTGGTGAAGATCGGTTAAGGCAAAGGGGTAGTTTACCTGCAACGTTTTTTTATCAAGGGCAATTTTCTATGGCAAACGATAACAGCCGCAAATTCAAACAGAATCAAATAATTTTTTGCATACGTCCCTGAATTGTAGAGATCTCAAAGACTTTTGATTTTGGTGATGATCGGTTAAGGGGAAGGGGTAGTTTACCTGCAACCTTTTACGTTTTAACAACAGTAAAGTACTTGAAAATTCATTTAAACTTTTTAAACAATGGTCATTGTTAAAAATAAAATAATTTTGTTGTCAGGGAATAAAATTATAATTTTTTCATTTTAGTGTAAATCATGTATGAGTGAAAATATATCGTTCGTGGCAGGCAAGCATATCTCAGTTATGTAATGTTTACGTTTCCATTTTATTATTATGATTACTGCAATAAAAAGGCAGGGAAGAAACACACACACACACACACACACACACACACACACACACACACACACACACACACACACACACACACACACACACACACACACACACACACACAAAATTCGCGTTATTTATGGCCTCACTCATGTTTATTTTCTTACATTTGCACGCTTTTTAAATGGAAAGTGCCGAAACCCACACCAACATAACGCGTGCAAGCCGAAAAAGTGTCCAGCGTGGATAGCGATTTGCTTCCTGTGGAACGCTGGGCAGTGTAACTGCACGTGTTTACAGAGAACGATTCATAGACAGACTTTTCGTCTTTAGGGAATGAACCCTCTGCAAGATGCTGAGGGTCCATGAGTGACTTCGGAGCGCTCCTTCTTTTCCGCGTGTTTGTTCTGTGAAACCTTTTTTTTTCTATGACGAACTATAACTGCCGCACATTCAAACAGAATGAAATATAGTTTTGCATACGTTCATCACTTCTGAAATACTGAATGCCTGTTGGGTTTGGTGAAGATCGGTTAAGAGAAAGGGGTAGTTTACCTGTCACGTTTTTTGTTTTAACAAGGGTATTTTCTATGGCAAACGATAACAGCTGCAAATTCAAATAGAATGAAATACTTTTTTGCATACAGTCCTGAATTGTAGTGTTCTAAAGACCTATTGTTTTTGTTGACGATTGGGTTAGGGAAAGGGGTAGTTTACCAGCAACGTTTTATGTTTTAACATGGGTAATTGTTTCTATGATGAATGATCATCATCATTCATCATTATTCCTGCATCTCCTAAGTGGAGCATAGGGCATCAATGAACTTCCGCCACCGGACTCTGTTCCGCGCCATCGTCTTGATCTCGGGCCAGGTCTTCCCTCCTTTCTCCATCCCTTCCGCTATTACACTCCTCCTCCATGTGTTCCTTGGTCTGCCTCTTCTCCTGCTACCTTGTGGATTCCATTCCAGGGCTTGTCTTGCTATGTTGTCTCCATCTCGTCGTAATGTATGCCCAATCCACTTCCATTTCCTACGACGCATCTCAATGTCAATGGGTGTTTGATGGGTTCTTCTCCACAGCTCTTCATTGGAGATAACTTGTGGCCACCATATCCTCAGAATATTCCACAAACTTCTGTTCACGAATGTTTGGAGTCTGCTAATCAGTTGTTTGTTAGTCTTCCAAGTTTCACACCCATAGAGCAGTACCGACTTGACATTTGTTTTGAAGATGCGTAGTTTGGTATTGGTGTTAAGTTCCCTTGATTTCCAGATTGGTCTCAGCATTGCAAATGCTCCTTTAGCCTTGTTTATTCTATTTCCTATATCCTCTATGGTTCCTCCCTCCGTGGTGACCATACTTCCCAGGTAACAAAACTGTTTGACTTGTTCGATCTCTTGGTTTCCTAAAAATAATAGTGCCTTATTGCGGTTATTATAACGCATCTCCTGGTTTTCTTTCCATTAATCTTCAATCCTACGTCTGATGCTTCGGTTTTTAAATCGTTCAGCTTTGCTTCCATATCCTTAAAACTGTTGGTTAGCAAGCACAGGTCATCCGCGAAGTCCAAGTCCTCCAACCTATCTGTCAGTCCCCACTGAATTCCTCTTCGGCGATTCATTGCCTTCTTCATCATGAGATCCAGCACCATAATAAATAATATTGGTGACAGCAAACATCCTTGCTTCACTCCTTTATCTACTGGGATGGGCTAGGACAACATCCCCTGGTGTAAAACTTGACATGTGTAGTTCTCATACATTTCTTGAGTTAACTTAATAATTTTCATTAAACTTTAAATATATACCACAATTTGTGGTTTGTCATAATTTTAAAATATTTAAAATCTTTTTAAATAAAATATATATAAACAAAAACGTAACAACGGAATCGTTCAGAGCGTCCGCATGCATGCACGCTGTATTACGACTTCCTCACGACTGGCTATACTTATCATCCAACCGTATAGCAGTGTCAAACAGGTTATTAGAACCAAAGTTCATTTGATCGTTTAATATGTTATTTTTGGTCATAGCGTTTTTTGTAGCTTTGTATATTTCGAACTCCTCTAGACTATCCATTAATAAAAAACATAAAAAAAAAAACAAAAAACAATTATTTTGACAAAAAATAGTATATTATTCAAGATATGTGGATGACACCTTTGTTATTTTCAATGGTAACAATAGACAGCTCGAGTTGTTTAATAATTATTTAAATAAAATACATAAGACAATAAAATTCACTATGGAAATTGAAAATAACAAAAATATTAATTTCTTGGATCTAACCATAACGAATAACGGTAATGAACTGACATACAAAATATACAGAAAGCACACTTACACAGATACGGTTATACATGCTAAGTCATTTCATCCTCCAGCCCAAAAAATGGCTGCATTTAACAGCTTTATTGACAGATTACTTAGTGTTCCCCTTAATAACGAAGACTATGATCAAGAAGTAAATATTATAAAACAAATAGCTCTAAATAATGGTTACAAGCCAGTAATAGTCGATAAAATGATAATGAAACATAAAAAACGTTTAGAAAATAAAAATACCAATATTATTAACCAACATAATAAAAACCATAAAAAAATTCATTTCAGCTAATTATACTGGCTTATTGCCAAATATTTTAAAATCTGTTTTTAAAAGTAAAGGTTATACTATTTCATTCAAAACCTGTAATAATTTAAAAAATTTTTCAAAACTAAAATAAATATTCCTTTAAAAAATAAATCAGGTGTCTATAAAATTAAATGCGATAATTGTGCAGCATTCTATATTGGCCAGTCCGGCAGAGATTTTTACACAAGATTTTTAGAGCACATTCCAAAAACAAATAATAATAATTCCAGTTATGCACAACATTTAATAGAAAATGATCATAGTTATACTAGTTTTGAAAACAATTTCGTGGCGTTGCATACTTGCAAGAAGGGTAAATTAATGGATAGTCTAGAGGAGTTCGAAATATACAAAGCTACAAAAAACGCTATGACCAAAAATAACATATTAAACGATCAAATGAACTTCGGTTCTAATAACCTGTTTGACACTGCTATACGGTTGGATGATAAGTATAGCCAGTCGTGAGGAAGTCGTAATACAGCGTGCATGCATGCGGACGCTCTGAACGATTCCATTGTTACGTTTTTGTTTATATATATTTTATTTAAAAAGATTTTAAAATTATGACAAACCACAAATTGTGGTATATATTTAAAGTTTGATAATTGTGTATCTGAAGATGGGATTTTATCCCGAAACGCGTCATTAACCGACAGCAGCTAGTGTCACTAAGGTGGACCGAATAAGGTAATTTAATTATATTAACCATATAGTGACTCGGTACGTTAAACATGAATAAATTAATAATTTTCTTTGGAATCCCAAACTCTTTCATAGCTTTCCACATCTTCTTCCTCATTACACTATCAAACGCCTTTTCAAAGTCTACAAATAGTATATACAGTGACGACTGCAGCTCCGTGGATTGTTCTATAATTATACGCAGTGTATTGATCTGGTCCGTACAGGAATAACCTCTAAATCCTGCTTGTACTTTCCTCAACCTTGAGTTAACTCGCTGTTTTATCCTTTCAAGAATTGCTCGTGAGAGTACCTTACTTGGTATCGAAAGGAGGGTAATCCCTCTCCAGTTATCACATTCTAATAAATCTCCTTTCTTCGGAAGCTTAATCAACAGTCCTTTCTTCCAATCTGAGGGGATCTTCTCTTCTTCCCAAATCTTCTTGAAAAGTGGGAATAGAATCTCAACCGAAGTACCCATATCCACTTTCAAGGCCTCCGGTGCGATATTGTCCATGCCTGCCGCTTTGCCATTCTTAAGTTGTTTAATGGCCCTTTGAATCTCTGTTCTTGATGGTGGCTCTGTACTAATAGCAACATCTTCCTGCTCTTCTTCCATCATCACCTCTGTCTCCCCTTCTTCGATTGTTTCACGATTCAAAATCTCCAGAAAATGTTCTCTCCATCTTTCTAGCTGTTCTTTTTGTGTGGACAGTAATCTCCCATCTTTAGCTCTCACTGGTTTGTCCGCTCTTGAAAACTTTCCTGTTAATCTCTTGGTAATGTGGTACCGAGTCCTACTGTCATTGTTTTGTGCTGCCGTCTCAGCTTGTGTTGCAAGATTGTTGATAAATGCTCGTTTGTCTCGTCGAAAACTCCTCTTCACTGTTTTGTTAAGTTGATTAAAGTCTGTTCTAGCTTGTACCTTCTCTTCTTGCGTTCTTGCGGTATTGAGTCTTTTCTTACATTCCTTCCTTTGATTCACGGCTTCCCATGTCTCTGAAGTAATCCATTCCTCTCTTCCTCTCTCCCTCTTGCCTAGGACCTTTTCACAGGTATTTATGTAGGTACTCTCTATGCTCTTCCAATTGTGTTCAATATCCTGTCCTTCTTCTTCCTCCCTTAGCTGTTGGAATCGGTTACTCAATTCCAGTGAAAAATGTTGTTGCATCTCCTTATCCTTCAATTTATCAAAGTTATACTTTATCCTCCTCTTTTGATGTATGTGTCTAATACTTGCAATCTTCAGTCGGAGCGTGGCTACTACCAAATGATGGTCACTTCCCACATCTGCCCCCCTCTTGTACCTCACATCCAACAGGGAGGTTCGCCATGTCTTGCTAATAGTGAAATGATCGATCTGGTTATGATGAATGATAACTGCCGTAAATTCAATCAGAATCACGTAATGTTTTGAATACCTTCCTGAGCTGTAGAGAACTCAATGTCTGTTGATTTAGGTGAAGATCGGTTAAGGGAAAGGGGTAGTTTACCTGCAACATTTTATGTTTTAACAATGGTCATTTTTTCTATGACGAACTATAACTGCCGCACATTCAAACAGAATCAAATATTGTTTTGCATACGTTCATCACTTGTGAAAGACTGAAGGCCTGTTGATTTTGGTGAAGATCGGTTAAGAGAAAGGGGTAGTTTACCTGCAACGTTTTTTGTTTTTGAACAAGGGTATTTTCTATGGCAAACGATAACAGCCGCAAATTCAAATAGAAAAAAAATAATTGTTTGCATACAGCCCTGAATTGTAGAGTTCTCAAGACCTATTGATTTTGGTGAAGATTGGGTAAGAGAAAGGGGTAGTTTACCTGCAACGTTTTTTGTTTTAACAAGGGTATTTTCTATGGCAAACGATAACAGCCGCAAATTCAAATAGAAAGAAATAATTGTTTGCATACAGCCCTGAATTGTAGAGTTCTCAAGACCTATTGATTTTGGTGAAGATCGGGTAAGAGAAAGGGGTAGTTTACCTGCAATGTTTTATGATAAGTACCGATAAAACTAACTTATGATGTGATAGGCCAACTGAAGCCTAGAACTAAACAATGTATTTTTGTCAATTTAAGATGTTTATTATGTTAAGAATTGTTATAAAAGAACTTTATACGTATCCCAGTTATTGTAAATAACAATCATTCAATCAGTAATTAGTTATATATAAACATAAGTTTATCAAAATATTGTATCGACTAATCGACTGTTAGTTTAAATACCGGTATGGAGAACCATACATGACTTCCATATTCTAAGATTTATATTTAAAATCATTTTCAGCCAAACAGCCAGGGAAGGAATTTTAACAAAAAATACTTCTTTCTTGCCAATAACGTAGTACACATATAAAAAATATTATCCCCTCCCCCTTCAACTATAATTTTGATTTATAGAAAATTACCCCCAGCCCGTTCAACTAGCCTCTTCATTTATAGATATTTCATCTACGTTTCTACAGTGGATTATTAAGATCTTATCAGGATACTTTATCAAAATTAAGTACTTTACTCATGTTACAACAAAAAATGTTTCAGGTAAACTGCCCTTTCCCCGTAACCGATCTTCACCAAAATCAACAGACATTGAGTTCTCTATAGCTCAGGGACATATGTAAAAAATTATTTGATTCTGTTTGAATTTACGGCAGTTATGGTTCGTCATATAAAAAATTACCCATGTTAAAACATAAAACATGAGATTTATAAAACATATCTAAGATTTATATTTAAAATCATTTTTGAAATAAAATATTTTCATAGAACCTACTAACGCTGGGGAAATCTGAGGAGCCAATCAGAGTTGGGCCTACCTGTCACTCTGCTGAATTTGGTGGAAAGCCCTGTCACTGTCGTCAAAGTATCAGCCTTGACAGGGTCCTCTTTTTCTGCAAAATGAGAGAGGAGGCTTGAGATGGAGTGAGTGACATGGTCCCCACCTCAATGAAGAACCCATTGTTTTATAAAAATATATTTAAATTTTGAAAACTGAAAATTCTTTTCTTGTTGTAAATATTTATATTTTATAATCAAAATGACTTTATCAAAAAACAAACATTATTTTTTTATAATAAGTACTTACATATGTTTCTTAATATGCTTACTTTTTCTTCAATGTTGATGATCATTTCCAAACATTCTGACAAAATTGTATCTACAGAACAGTTAACATTCCCCAGGTTTCCATTTCTGCTAATTTCTCATTACACCTTCCACTGACGTATTATTAACCATTTCATAAACTATCGTATAATCTTTTCAGATTTTGTGGTACAAAATCTGAAATTTTCAGATTGCCTGGCAACAAAATTATTTTATTTTCAACAATTACCATTGTTTGAAAAAGTTTAAATGAATTTTCAAGTACTTTACTCTTGTTAAAACGTAAAAGGTTGCAGGTAAACTACCCGTTCCCCTTAACTGATCTTCACCAAAATCTAAAGGCCTTGAGTCCTCTACAATTCACTGACGTATGCAAAAAATTATCTGATTCTGTTTGAATTTGCGGCAGTTATCGTTTGCCATAGAAAATACGCTTGATAAAAAACGTTGCAGGTAAACTACCCCTTCCCCTCAACCGATCTTCACCAAAAACAATAGGTCTTGAGTACTCTACAAATCAGGGCTGTATGCAGAAAATTATTTGATTCTGTTTGAATTTACGGCTGTTATCGTTTGCCATAGAAAATACCCTTGTTAAAAAAACATTGTAGGTAAACTACCCCTTTTGCTTAACCGATCTTCACCAAAATCAGTAGACCTTGAGAACTCTACAATTCAGGGCTGTATGCGAAACATTATTTGATTCTGTTTGAATTTGCGGCTGTTATCGTTTGCCAAAAAAAAAAATTTTCCCTTGATAAAAAAAACCGTTGCAGGTTAACTACCCCTTCCCCTCAACCGATCTTCACCAAAAACAATAGGTCGCGAGTACTCTACAAATCAGGACTGTATGCAAAAAATTATTTGATTCTGTTTGAATTTGCGGCAGTTATCGTTTGCCATAGAAAATACGCTTGATAAAAAACGTTGCAGGTAAACTACCCCTTCCCCTCAACCGATCTTCACCAAAAACAATAGGTCTTGAGTACTCTACAAATCAGGGCTGTATGCAGAAAATTATTTGATTCTGTTTGAATTTGCGGCTGTTATCGTTTGCCATAGAAAATACCCTTGTTAAAAAAAACGTTGTAGGTAAACTACCCCTTTCCCTTAACCGATCTTCACCAAAAACAATAGGTCTTGAGAACTCTACAATTTAGGGCTGTATGCAAATAATCTTTTGATTCTGTTTGAATTTGCGGCTGTTATCGTTTGCCATAGGAAATACCCTTGTAAAAACATAAAACGTTACAGGTAAACTACCCCTTTCCCTTAACCGATCTTCACCAAAAACAAAAGGTCTTGAGAACTCTAAAATTCAGGGCTGTATACGAAACATTATTTGATTCTGTTTGAATTTGCGGCTGTTATCGTTTGCCAAAAAAAAAAAATTTCCCTTGATAAAAAAAAACCGTTGCAGGTAAACTACCCCTTTCCCTCAACCGATCTTCACCAAAAACAATAGGTCGCGAGTCCTCTACAAATCAGGGCTGTATGCAAAAAATTATTTGATTCTGTTTGAATTTGCGGCAGTTATCGTTTGCCATAGAAAAAAATCTACAGACAGACACACACACAGACAGACACACAGACACACACACACACAGACACTTTTCGGAAAACGACTTTTTTTCATGTTTTGAGTGTAGTAGAATCAGAATCTGCAATAATCTCCAACACGATTTTTTTTGCCATCACCATACTTCCTTTCCTTAAGGAATATGGAAGTAAAAAGTGAATTTTGATATTAATGGACGAATTTATGCCATGATTTGCAATTTCAAGATGCATAAGGGAATTATGTTTGTAATAGTATTTATTTTCTATGGCAAACGATAACAGCCGCAAATTCAAACAAAATCAAATAATTTTTTGCATGCAGCCCTGATTTGTAGAGTACTCAAGACCTATTGTTCTTGGTTAAGATCGGTTAAGGGAAAGGGGTAGTTTACCAGCAACGTATTTTGTTTTAACAAGGGTATTTTCTGTGGCAAACGATAACAGCCGCAAATTCAAACAGAATCAAATGATTATTTGCATATAAGCCTGAATTGTAGAGTTCTCAAGACCTTTTGTTTTTGGTGAAGATCGGTTATGGGAAAGGGGTAGTTTACCTGCAACGTTTTATGTTTTTACAAGGGTATTGTCTATGTATGGCAAACGATAACAGCCGCAAATTCAAACAGAATCAAATAATTGTTTGCAAACAGCCCTGATTTGTATAGTACTCAAGACCTATTGTTTTTGGTGAAGATCGGTTAAGGGAAAGGGGTAGTTTACCAGCAACGTATTTTGTTTTAACAAGGGTATTTTCTGTGGCAAAAGATAACAGCCGCAAATTCAAACAGAATCAAATGATTATTTGCATATAAGCCTGAATTGTAGAGTACTCAAGACCTATTGTTTTTGGTTAAGATCGGTTAAGGGAAAGGGGTAGTTTACCTGCAACATTTTATGTTTTAACAAGGGTATTGTCTATGGCAAACGATAACAGCCGCAAATTCAAACAGAATCAAATAATTGTTTGCATACCGACCTGATTTGTAGAGTACTCAAGACCTATTGTTTTTGGTGAAGATCGGTTAAGGGAAAGGGGTAGTTTACCTGCAACGTTTTATGTTTTAACAAGGGTATTTTCTATGGCAAACGATAACAGCCGCAAATTCAAACAGAATCAAATAATTTTTTGCATACAGCTCTGATTTGTAGAGTACTCAAGGCCTATTGATTTTGGTGAAGATCGGTTAAGGGAAAGGGGTAGTTTACCTGCAACGGTTTTTTTTAAACAAGTGTAACTTTTTTCTATGGCAAACGATAACAGCCGGAAATTCAAACAGAATCATCTACTCTTTTGCATACAGCCCTGAATATTATGGACTTCTCAAGATCTATTGGTTTTGGTGAAGATCGGTTAAGGGGAATGGGTAGTTTACCTGCAACGTTTTTTTATCGCGGGTAATTTTTTCTATGGCAAACGATAACAGCCGCAAATTCAAACAGAATCAAATAATGTTTTGCATACAGCCCTGAATTGTAGAGTTCTCAAGTCCTATTGTTTTTGGTGAAGATCGGTTAAGGGAAAGGGGTAGTTTACCTGCAACGTTTTATGTTTTAACAAGTTTATTTTATGTGGCAAACGATAACAGCCGCAAATTCAAACAGAATCAAATGATTATTTGCATACAGCCCTAAATTGTAGAGTTCTCAAGACCTATTGATTTTGGTGAAGATCGGTTAAGGGAAAGGGGTAGTTTACCTGCAACGGTTTTTTTGAACGTGTAATATTTTCTATGGCAAACGATAACAGCTGCAAATTCAAACAGAATCAACTACTTTTTTGGATACAGCCCTGATTAATGGAGTTCTCAAGATCTAGTGGTTTTGGTGAAGATCGGTTAAGGGAAAGGGGTAGTTTACCTGCAACGTTTTATGTTTTAACAAGAGTAAAGTACTTAATTTTGATAAATAATGTATCCTAATAAGAAGCTCATAATAATCCACTGTAGAAACGTAGATGAAATATCTATAAATGAAGAGGTTATGTGAACGGGGTGGGGGTAATTTTCTATTAATGAAAATTATAGTTGTTTGTTGAGGGGAGAATTTTTTATATGTGTACTACGTTATCGGCAACAAAGAAGTATTTTTTTGTTAAAATTCGTCCCCGGGCTGTTTAGCCGTAGTCCAATGTCTTCTGCAAAACCAGACTTTTCGGCAGTCCATCGACTGCCATCATCAGTGAAAATCGAGTGCGAAAACGTAAGGTGGGATACGTTAGTGACCCCAGTACCGTGGTTAAGGCTGAAGCAATAAGTAGAAAGAAGTAGTTTCTATGGTAATATTTCATTTCGAATATGATTTTAAATATAAATCTTAGAACATGGAAGTCATGGATGGTTCTCCATACCGATATTTTTCTATGACGAACTATAACTGCCGCACATTCAAACAGAATCATATTGTTTTGCATACGTTCATCACTTGTGAAAGTCTGAAGGTCTGTTGATTTTGGTGAAGATCGGGTAAGAGAAAGGGGTAGTTTACCTGCAACGTTTTATGATAAGTACCGATAAAACTAACTTATGATGTGATAGGCCAACTGAAGCCTAGAACTAAACATTGTATTTTTGTCAATTTAAGATGTTTATTATGTTAAGAATTGTTATAAAAGAAGTTTATACATATCCTAGTTATTGTAAATAACAATCATTCAATCAGTAATTAGTTATATATAAACATAAGTTTATCAAAATATTGTATCGACTAATCGACTGTTAGTTTAAAAAGTGAATTTTGATATTAATGGACGAATTTATGCCATGATTTGCAATTTCAAGATGCATAAGGGAATTATGTTTGTAAAAGTATTTATTTTCTATGGCAAACGATAACAGCCGCAAATTCAAACAAAATCAAATAATTTTTTGCATGCAGCTCTGATTTGTAGAGTACTCAAGACCTATTGTTTTTGGTTAAGATCGGTTAAGGGAAAGGGGTAGTTTACCTGCAACGTTTTATGTTTTAACAAGGGTATTGTCTATGGCAAACGATAACAGCCGCAAATTCAAACAGAATCTAATATTGTTTTGCATACGTTTATCACTTGTGAAAGACTGAAGGCCTGTTGATTTTGGTGAAGATCGGTTAAGAGAAAGGCGTAGTTTACCTGCAATGTTTTTTTGTTTTAACAAGGGTATTTTCTATGGCAAACGATAGCAGCCGCAAATTCAAATAGAAACAAATAATTGTTTGCATACAGCCCTGAATTGTAGAGTTCTCAAGACCTATTGATTTTGGTGAAGATCGGGTAAGAGAAAGGGGTAGTTTACCTGCAACGTTTTATGATAAGTACCAATAAAACTAACTTATGATGTGATAGGCCAACTGAAGCCTAGAACTAAACATTGTATTTTTGTCAATTTAAGATGTTTATTATGTTAAGAATTGTTATAAAAGAACTTTATACGTATCCTAGTTATTGTAAATAACAATCATTCAATCAGTAATTAGTTATATATAAACATAAGTTTATCAAAATATTGTATCGACTAATCGACTGTTAGTTTAAAAAAGTGAATTTTGATATTAATGGACGAATTTATGCCATGATTTGCAATTTCAAGATGCATAAGGGAATTATGTTTGTAATAGTATTTATTTTCTATGGCAAACGATAACAGCCGCAAATTCTAATAGAAACAAATAATTGTTTGCATACAGCGCTGAATTGTAGAGTTCTCAAGACCTATTGATTTTGGTGAAGATCGGTTAAGAGAAAGGGGTAGTTTACCTGCAACGTTTTATGATAAGTACCGATAAAACTAACGTATGATGTGATAGGCCAAGTGAAGCCTAGAACTAAACATTGTATTTTTGTCAATTTAAGATGTTTATTATGTTAAGAATTGTTATAAAAGAAGTTTATACATATCCTAGTTATTGTAAATAACAATCATTCAATCAGTAATTAGTTATATATAAACATAAGTTTATCAAAATATTGTATCGACTAATCGACTGTTAGTTTAAAAAGTGAATTTTGATATTAATGGACGAATTTATGCCATGATTTGCAATTTCAAGATGCATAAGGGAATTATGTTTGTAATAGTATTTATTTTCTATGGGAAACGACAACAGCCGCAAATTCAAACAGAATCAAATAATGTTTTGCATACAGCCCTGAATTGTAGATTTCTCAAGTCCTATTGTTTTTGGTGAAGATCGGTTAAGGGAAAGGGGTAGTTTACCTGCAACGTTTTATGTTTTAACAAGAGTAAAGTACTTAATTTTGATAAATAATGTATCCTAATAAGAAGCTCATAATAATCCACTGTAGAAACGTAGATGAAATATCTATAAATGAAGAGGTTATGTGAACGGGGTGGGGGTAATTTTCTATTAATGAAAATTATAGTTGTTTGTTGAGGGGAGAATTTTTTATATGTGTACTACGTTATCGGCAACAAAGAAGTAGTTTTTTGTTAAAATTCCTTCCCGGGCTGTTTAGCCGTAGTCCAATGTTTTCTGCATAACCAGACTTTTCGGCAGTCCATCGACTGCCATCATCAGTGAAAATCGAGTGCGAAAACGTAAGGTGGGATACGTTAGTGACCACAGTACCGTGGTTAAGGCTGAAGCAATAAGTAGAAAGAAGTAGTTTCTATGGTAATATTTCATTTCGAATATGATTTTAAATATAAATCTTAGAACATGGAAGTCATGGATGGTTCTCCATACCGATATTTTTCTATGACTAACTATAACTGCTGCACATTCAAACGGAATCATATTGTTTTGCATACGTTCATCACTTGTGAAAGTCTGAAGGTCTGTTGATTTTGGTGAAGATCGGTTAAGAGAAAGGGGTAGCTTACCTTCAACGTTTTTTGTTTTAACAAGGGTATTTTCTATGGGCTTAAGGCTGAAGCAATAAGTAGGAAGAAGTAGTTTCTATGGTAATATTTCATTTCGAATATGATTTTAAATATAAATCTTAGAACATGGAAGTCATGGATGGTTCTCCATACCGATATTTTTCTATGACGAACTATAACTGCCGCACATTCAAACAGAATCATATTGTTTTGCATACGTTCATCACTTGTGAAAGTCTGAAGGTCTGTTGATTTTGGTGAAGATCGGGTAAGAGAAAGGGGTAGTTTACCTGCAACGTTTTATGATAAGTACCGATAAAACTTACTTATGATGTGATAGGCCAACTGAAGCCTAGAAATAAACATTGTATTTTTGTCAATTTAAGATGTTTATTATGTTAAGAATTGTTATAAAAGAAGTTTACACATATCCTAGTTATTGTAAATAACAATCATTCAATCAGTAATTAGTTATATATAAACATAAGTTTATCAAAATATTGTATCGACTAATCGACTGTTAGTTTAAAAAGTGAATTTTGATATTAATGGACGAATTTATGCCATGATTTGCAATTTCAAGATGCATAAGGGAATTATGTTTGTAAAAGTATTTATTTTGTATGGCAAACGATAACAGCCGCAAATTCAAACAAAATCAAATAATTTTTTGCATTCAGCCCTGATTTGTAGAGTACTCAAGACCTATTGTTTTTGGTTAAGATCGGTTAAGGGAAAGGGGTAGTTTACCTGCAACGTTTTATATTTTAACAAGGGTATTGTCTATGGCAAACGATAACAGCCGCAAATTCAAACAGAATCAAATAATTGTTTGCATACCGACCTGATTTGTAGAGTACTCAAGACCTATTGTTTTTGGTGAAGATCGGTTGAGGGAAAGGGGTAGTTTACCAGCAACACTTTATGTTTTAACAAGGGTAATTTTTTATATGACGAACGATAACTGCCGTAAAGTCAAGCAGAATCAACTACGTTTTTGCATACCTTTCTGAATTAAAGAGAACTCAAGGTTTGTTGATTTTGTTGAAGATCGGTTAAGGGAAAGGGTTAGTTTACCTGCAAAATTTTATGTTGCAACAAGAGAAATGTTTCCATGACGAACGATAACTGCCGCACATTCAAACAGAATGAAATTTTTTTTTTGCATGCATCCCTGCATTGTAGAAGACTGAAGGTCTATTGGTTTTGGTGAAGATCTGTTAAGAGATAGGGGTACTTTACCTGCAACGTTTTATGTTTTAACAAGAGTAAAGTACTTAATTTTGATAAATAAAGTATCCTGATAAGAAGCTCATAATAATCCACTGTTGAAACGTAGATGAAATATCTAGAAATGAAGAGTTTAGGTGAACGGGGTGGGGGTAATTTTCTATAAATGAAAATTATAGTTGAAGTGAGAGGGGAGAATTTTGTATATGTGTACTACGTTATCTGCAACAAAGAAGTAGTTCTTTGTTAAAATTCCTTCCCGGGCTGTTTAGCTTTATTCCAATGTTTTCTGCAAAACCAGACGTTTGACAGTGCCATCGACTGCCATGATCAGTGAAAATCGAGTGCGAAAACGTGAGGTAGTATACGTTAGTGACCACAGTACTGTGGTTAAGGCTGAAGCAATAGAAAGAGGTAGTTTCTATTGAAATATTTCATTTCGAATATGATTTTAAATATAAATCTTAGAACATGGAAGTCATGTATGTTTCTCCATACCGATATTTTATACTATTTTGCACTCGTCTGTTCATGTCTTTTATGTATATGTGTTCTTCGAGTGCTTTGACCACTTTGACGGCTCCCATGTGTCCGTATCGTATGTGATAGTCGAGAATCAATTCTTTCTCTATGGATCTAGGTATCACTATTTTCCAGGTGTAGCCGAATTTAGTTTTTATGAAGAGTATGTCTTGATGTACGCAATAGAAAGATGTAATGTGTTCATCTTGTTCCGTTAGTCGTTGCAGGATTTTAATTGTTTTACTGTCTCGTTTCTGGTGTTGGCCGATCCTCTGAACTATGTTCTCTATGTCAGACCTGCTCTTAATGATGTTATATAACTTGATTACTCTTTCTTTCTCTCCTTCGAACTTCTGGTCCTCTATGTTAATCCGGGATAGTGTGTCTGCTGCAATATTCTTTTTTCCTGGGATGTATTCCCAACTTATATTATATTCTTGCAGTAATAGACTCTATCTCGTTAGTCTGCCATGATTTAGTTTACAGTTCTTCAAGAAAGAAATCAACTTGTGGTCCGTTCGAACCGTTATAGGGTATCCTAAAATATATGTTCGATATTTGTTGCAGGCAAATACGACGCTCAGTAACTCTTTTTCTGTTACATTGTACTTGCGCTCGCAACTATTAAGTATTCGGCTAGCGAAGCTTATCACTACATGATTCTCTTCATCGTCCTCCTGATATAGTACGGACCCTAGGCTGACGTCGCTAGCGTCGCAATTCATGTAGAAAGGTTTTGTAAAATCAGGATGATGTAACATGATGGTATTAAGAAATTTAGCTTTTAGTAACTGCAGTGTTGTGTCTTGGTCTGGCCCCCATGTCCACTTGTTCTTTGACGATAACTGGTTTGCAAATCGTGATGCCAGTTCGGAATAATTCTCCTTAAACTTTCGGTAATAATTGCAAATTCCTAAGAACGATTGCAGTTGTTTCTTGTTCTTCGGGGTGGGGAACTTTTGGACCGCTTCGATCTTGTCCTTAGCCGGTGTAATTACATGTTCGGATAGGTTGAAACCTAGGAACTGCACTTCGTCCGCTATGAATTTCGATTTTTCCAGCTTCAAGGTGATATTATTTTCAGACAGTTTCTGCAACACTTGTTTTATTCTCTGGCAATGCTCTTCCCAGTTCGCTAATGTTATTAGTAAATCATCCACGTAAATGGTTGTGAATTGAAGTGCTTCTTGTCCCAACGCTTTGTCCATACACTTCACGAACACGGCTACGGAATTGACCAGTCCGAAAGGTAGCCTTTTGAAGTGGTAGTTCCGACCCTCGAATATGAATGCCATGTATTGGCGGCTGTTCGGGTCTAATTCCACCTGCCAATACCCGCAAACTGTATCCCAAGTACTTATAAATCGGGTACCATGAAATTTTTTTAAGAATTTCTTCTATCTCCCCCGGAGATGTACGGTCGTTGATGATGGTCTTATTTATCTCTCGTGCGTCCAAACAAATTCGCACTTTCCCGTTCTTCTTTGGAACTGCTAGAATTGGGCTGGTATATGGAGACTGACTGGGTTCGATTATGTCTTCTCTCAACAAGTGGTTTATTTCATCCCGTACTGCTTCCTTCAGAGAATAGGCGATGGGATAAGATTTTCGGTTGAAGTTCACCGGTTCCTTAAATCTTATTTGGCATTGGTAATTCTTTACTTTGCCAGGCGAGTCGGAGAATACATGTCGGTACTCGTTGTAGATGCCTATTAATGTCTCTACTTGTGTGTCAGTGATTTGGGGATTCATCTTGTCATGTTTAAAAGTACGTATTTCTTGGAGTTTCTCTCTCCACAATTGGTCGTCATCACTTTCATAAAATATACTGTCACTCGGCGTATGCCATCTATGGTTTTTTACTTCTCTGATTTTGTAAACGGCTCGGTCCGAAGGGGCACTTTCGCTTTCAATTAGCTTCGCCGTCCAGTTTATACAATTCGAGTCTAAAGTTACTTTGGCTCTGCTCATATCTATTATTGCTGAATATTTTCTTAGCATATCGCAGCCAATTAGCATGGTGAAGGGTAGTCCATGTGCTACCAACAATTCCATAGTTATGGTCTAGCCGTTATTATTCAATTCTAACATGACTTGTCTGCGGACGGTCTTGTTTTGGCGCCCTGTTGCTCCGATCAACACTATATTATTCACAGGTAGTGTAGGTATTAGTTTGTTACCTTTTTCCTGTATTTTACTCAGCTCTGTATTGTCGATTAATGACACGTTCGCACCGGTGTCTATCATTACTTTCACGTGTACTCCATTAATTTCGGTGATTATATAGGCAATTTCGGTGTTGTTGTGTTCCGTTTTATGGCTATCTTCCTCAAACAATTCTTCTCGTATGTTCTCCAGAAAGTTCGTTTTAATGATTGTAATGGTATTTTCTGTGATGTCGTGATTTACCAATCGATTGTACCCAATAGTTCGGTTCAGTGAAGGTCCATCCTGTGTTCTCACCGCCGCTTCTAGTTTAAAGATGGTCCGGCTTCTACCTGCCGTTGATCTTGCGAACTCCTTCGTTCGTCGTCTTGGGGTCTATTCCCGGGTTGAGGGCGATCCTATTCATAACTGGGCCGTCGATAGTCCTCTTGACTGCGACTCCTCCTGGTGTCGTTTCTGGGGTTACGCCTGTCATCGTAGCTGTGACTTCTTTGTGGGCTACGGTACGCGTTTGAATGTCTCACGTATGGACGTCTTCCCCCTCCATTGTTTCCGGCACGCACATAGTTGACTCTGCGATATGGTCGATTTTGTAGACTGTAATTATTGTTCGGGTTATGATTATTGGTATAACCTGGGTTATTCGCCCTGTTCGGCGGATAGGTTGGACCGTTCGCCCGGTTATTGAAGTTATTGGTACCGCTTGGTCGGTTGTTATTGTTGTTCATATTGTTGTTGTTGTTGTTGTTGTTATGGTTTGGGCTTGGTCGAAAAAACTGTCCTCTGTTGTCATTATTGTCGTTACGGTTATTGAAGTTAGGGCGGTAATTCCCACGACTATTATTGTTATTAGTCTGGATTACTGGGTCGTTCCCTTGACGACTTCTGCGGTAGTATCCCTTATGCTCGTAACCTTCAAGTAAAGCCGCCATCGCTTGTATCGTCTTTACCTGTCCGGTAAGTCTGGCCCTTGCGATACCTCCTTCATAATGGAAAGCTAATTTGGTTACAAGGCTTTCTTCGGGGATTCGCGGTTCCAAGTTTCTCGCTAGACAAACCTTTCCGAGAAAGTAGGCCGTCAGGGTTGATCCTCTGCTTGCTTCGAACCTACCGTAGCATATATTGTCCCGTACGATATTCTGGGTACTTTCGGACCAATACTTTGCTTTGAACAACTCCTTGAACTCGGCGTAGCTCTGAATATCGTGCCGTGTTGCCGTCCACCAATTATCATTCACTTCTTTGAAGTATTCATCGATTTGTCCTCTTATAATCGGCCATCTGGTCTCTCGGTTCCTGCTCAAGTTTTCATCTATTCGGGCAAGAAATTCCATAGGGTTCCGTTTATACGCCCTAAAATTCATCGCTTCCCGATTGTCGGCGTGTTGGAATTGCGGCACTACTGTTGGTCGGTTCCCGATGTTTTCAATTTCTTCCCGCATTCTTGGGATTTCGCGGCGTTGTATTTCTTCGATCCGCTCATAATTATTGTTGACACGTGTTTGTATTGTGTTCACGGTCGTCTCGATACCTGTGCACCGCTCTTCAGTTGTGTGTTGCATCGTCGCGATCTGGACTTGATTGGCTTCCTCCAAATTGTTCACTCGAACGTTAATATCCTCTTTGGTTTGTTGCAGTTCGTTACTGGTCTGCTTCCATTTCTCATTTATCTCGGATATTTCTTTTTTGACTTCCGTCATCTCCTCCTCGATTTTTTCGTTCAGGGCTTCCATGTTTCTTTGGCTATCTTGTTTCAGCTCATCTATTTTCCCACTTAATTCCTCCTTCAAGTCCCTGTTGCTGTCATCTATTTTCTTATTGGTGTTGTCTATCTTTCCGCTCAATTCCTCCTTCAGGTTTTTATTGTTGTCGTCCATTTTCTGGCCTAGTTGCTCCATCATCCTCATCATGGTTTCTCGGAATCTTTCCTCCTCGGTTTGTACGGGTTGGTTCGGTTCCATGGCAGGTGGTAACTCTTCGACGTCTTCCACCGGCGTCGCCTCCTTTTCGTCCATGTTTATTTTTGGATCCGCGTCCGCTGCGCGTTTCTTGGACGTCGATCTCTTCTGGTACATGGTCTATTCTTCTGGTACTGCAGCTGCTTGCTCGAAATTAGGTAAAACTGAGTTTGTTGTGTTTTATTTATTATTAGTTGTGACCTAATTTAAGTCTCTTACGTTGTGCGCCAATTTGTATGTTTACGCGGTTATCTCTCCCGTTGAATTCTTAAGCCTCACTGTTGGGATCACCAATTTGTAAGTAAACCGTTTAAGGGGGGGGGGTGCTATCTTCCCGTTTATTTTTGTTTAAATTTCAATAACTTTTAGTTTAGTTTATTATTTTTATTGATTTATTTATTTCAATTCAATCTAGCATTGAATCCAACGTAAATAAATCCGATTAATGACTGGAAATTAGTTAGCCAAGTAGTTTTCAACTTCGGTTAATTTATTTTAAAATTGTTGTTCTTCCGTTGACTTGACGAAATGGTGACGTAGGTTCCTCACTGAAAGCATAGATATTTTGCAAGAACAATCACTTACTTGTGGTGAGTCTTGCCGATCTTGCAGGGTCGATGTAGCAATCTAATCTGTAGATTGACTTACCGTATTTAAATTCGCCGCTGCGTATCGAGCTATCCAATGAGAGTCGTGCACCTGTTCTGAAATCTATTCTATGAAATGAACTAACTGACTCCGTGGTTTATTGGTTTGTTTGTATAAAATAATAATTTATTCAGTTTAATATGGTCTTCAATGATCTAAGGTATCATTAATTATTTCAATTCAAATTAAGTAACAGGAGTTGCTTGTTTTATAAAAATTTGTCTCAGGGTGGTAAAACTGATTTACAATATCAGTGTATGGCTAAATGCTTTTTGATTAAAATTATTAAATCCACATGTGTATGTGTGTGTGGGTTCTTTTAGCTGGCAGAATACCAAATTATTGAATAGAACTCTTACTCTACCGTTATTAGGCAGTTTGATAATGATTGCAATTCGATCATCACTTAATAATTAACATTCAAAATTATAACCATGCCTGCTTTGGACATTTCAGGTTAACAAAATTATTAAACTCAATTGACAATAAATGACTTAAAGAACGTTTGTTAACGTTAAAATAACTCTTGATAAAACATTTAAAAAGTGAACAATAAAATAATATGTTGAAACGTGTTATTGAATGGAACATCTGAATCATTATTGGACTCTACTAAGAGGTAATTGTATAGTTGCAAGTATTCATGTAGCTTGACAACCTTAGTTTCTTATCCATAGTAAACATAAACATTTAAATAGTTATAGTAGTAGACTCTTCCTAAATTACAAAACATAAATAACATTGAAATTTTCCATTAACTTTTGTTAATTGTTCATCCAGTTGACAATTCTCAATCATTTATGAATGATGGTTGTTTGACCTATGTTTAATAAATAACAACTTTAATTAGGTGTGATTATGTCACACTAAGTATTCATACATAATAATTGATCGATTGTTTGAAAAATTCTTAACAATAGAATATTCAAAATAAGTTGAGGATTGCCTTTAATACTGTTGAATGAATAATATTGATAATACACCTTAACCTATGCTTTATTTCCACGCATTATTGGAATGCGGTTCGATTATATCGTTTCTCAAATTCTTAATTAAATATGAAAAATCACTGTACTCCCTTCATATTTTAAATTAAATCCCGGAATTGCTCTGGATTATATACTGAGCAATCCTTGTTACGCACTGTTACACTTAAAACACCTTCAATACTAAAGTATTTATGTTAGCACAAATTGAGGTTAGGTTGCCTTGTTTACAACGGTGACGCGCACAAATCATATGCACAGCTGTTTCTTTACGCTGACGATTAGCCGTCTGCCTTCCACTGAAGTTGATTATAAAGTGTCGGGAACACGCATCTCATTCTGCCGTTCCGTCTTGTGATCGTTGAAAATTTTACTAATTTCTTGGATCTGATTGGTTGACGATCTTTAATTTGATGCACATACCCCCTTCGCGTATTATTTTAATTGTTGTTTTTAGCGTGGGGTGTTTGGTGTGGAGATTATAAACATTTGCTCGATTTGACACAAATATCTTATACTTTTAATAACTTTTTTATTACAGCATAGATTTGAAATCTAAGTGTATCACTGTATTGGTAACACTCGGCTCTTTATTTTGAGTCGACTCATGGTGTGCTTTGGTCCATTATTAAGGGAGTTAATGTTTGACATTATCACATTTCACTATTCATTATTAATTGTATTTATTCTTAGATTAAAACTATTCAATGGCACTCATACCTACTTGTGGGCATGCCTTCCAAGTCCTCTCACACTTCTTACTTACTTGTTACTTAAATCTACTGACAAAACATATTGCTTATGTTAACATTGCCTTAGCCTATGTGTCTGTTACCTGTATTTACATATTATTTTTAATCAAAGGTATTTGGGTACCTTCTGTATGACCCCAGTTGTAAACAATAAGTGGTTTCAACTACTGTGAGCCTTTGTTAGTGGGAATCTATTGTTATTCCTTGGTATTTCTGTTATTAATGTGAGCTCTATATTGTACTATGAGGTGCACATTTATTTTCATTCTTATTTGGTATTCTTTTGTCCTTTCATATTATCATTTAGTTAGAATAGTTTAACAATAGTAGTATCTTGATAATGAGTCTAGTGTTTTTAATACATTAGCCTGTTCCTTAGCGTATAGCATTGGATAACAGTAATTACACCTGGTGTCACATGACAGGTGTCATTAATTATTCTTATTATACATTATTTCCTTGCTTATAATACTCGTATACTATTACAGTAGTGGTATTATACCTTACTTGTGGTATGGATATTAGTCTGTTACTTCTATTTGGCATTACCATGTGGTTTTGTTTAGGTTTCACATAGTGAATCTCATTTTGGCTGGTTTTGGTTCACTTCATTTACTTAAAATTCTTATATAAAACTCATTTTTGGTATCTTATATTGGTATGTGTAGGAAGCTTATTATTTCTACTTGGTTTAAGGTACGAAACATTTTAGTTTAGGTAGGTTTTTCCTACTAATAAATATGAACTTAGGTGAACAGTACCTGTATTGTGGTTATGTGGTTTTCTTATTTGTAGCAACAATGTATGTGTTAAGTTGATACAAATTTACATTTTTTTTAACCTTATTTTTTCAAGTCTAGTTTTATTAATGATAACTGGTAATTTATTAGTCATTTCTTTTTCTTATCTTACATGATTGTTTGATTATTTGACTAACATTTGTTATTATTATGAGACAATTTTAATACTCCTTTACATTTATGCTGTGCATAACATGTCATTATGCTTGTATTTACAGCTTCTTTTAAATTAACAGTATTGTTACTTCCATTCTTTTTATAATATAATATGTCCGACTCATTTACAATATCATCAGTTGTATATTGGTCATCTCATTTAGTCAGTTGTTGTCTATCTCTTCAAACTGTAAGTTTTCCAGTTATTGTTCATACGGGTAAGATGTTAATCTATAGTTGACTGGCTCTTGGAATCTATATTTTATGCCATGGTTGTTAGGTGTCTTCCTCGTAGTATGTTTCTTCCTTGTTTTCATTTGTTCCTTACTGACCGAAAACTATTGGGTTGTTGGTTCCTGTGTTACAATCATTGTTTGTTGCATCTTCTTCCTTCTTATAATGTTATCACATTTTTAGTTACCATTAGTTTTATTAACTCTTGTGTTGTGAGTTTATTCTTGGTGATGAGTTGCTCATGTAGTTTCATTCTTGGCATTTTAGATTAAACACTTGGTGTGCCTCTTTGACTCAATTATTCTGACATGTGCTAATATTTTGGGTTACTGAAATATTGGGCTCATATGTCTCGTTACAGCACACACACACACACACACACACACACACACACACACACACACACACACACACACACACACACACACACACACACACACACACACACACACACACACACACACACACACACACACACACACACACACACACACACACACACACACACACACACACACACACACATCTTTGTCTTTTGCAGGCAATCAGTTGTGAATCTCAGTTTGGAAAAGTAATTCCCCAACTCATCGCAGGTATATATATTTACTTTCCCATATTTATTTTACCACTCTTTATTCTATGTCAATCCCCTGTTTCTTAGTTCAACTTCATGGTATTCCGTGTTAGGGTCTTTCTCGGGCTGGCTATGCTCTTATTCAGTGATCATCAAACTCGACAAGCTATTAAGCTACTTCTCTCCTCTCCTATGGCAGCCCTAGGAGCTACAGCTACAGCCCTTGTTGGGCCCTGGCCTCCTTCAATTTTTCCCCCCATTCTCTTCTGTCAGCAGCCATCCTCCTCCAGGAATGCACTTTCAATATTTCTCTTGCATCCTCATCCACGGCATCCTCCCATCTTCTCCTTGGTCTTCCCACTGGTATTTTTCCATGGATTCTGGTATACCATAGTTTTTGTGGTATCCTTTCTTCTCCCATCCTGGCTACATGACCAGCCCACCTTAGACGCTGTAGTTTTATGTACCGTGTTAGCGGTGGTTCTTTATACATTTGATACAATTCAAGGTTATATCTTATTCTCCAGCCATGTACGTCATTAACTGGTCCCAGGATTCTTCGTAATATTTTTCTTTCAAAGGTATCGAGAGTGTTTGCTGCTTTGGAGTTCAGGATACACTTTTCACAACCATAGGTTAGGATGGGTCTTATTATTGATTTGTATATCCTTAGTTTCTTGTTTCTGGGGATGTCTTTGTATCTGAAGATACTTGACGTGGCAAAATATGCTTTATTGGCTTGGACTATCCGGTTTCGGATTTCGGCTTCTTCTGTGCCGTTTTTTTCTAATATGGTTCCCAAGTATTTAAAGTTGTCCACCTTTTCAATATTGTCGATTGTTCCGTAGTTTCTTTGTCTTCTAGTCTGCACTAATATTTTTGTTTTATCTATGTTGATTTTGAGGCCTATATTGCTAGCATTTTCTTTGAGTTCAGAGTACTGCATTTTTGTCTGCTGCATTTTTGTCCGACACATTATGTTGATGTCATCCGCGTAGGCTGCTAATTGGACCGATTTGTTTGACAGTACGTTATTTCTTCCTACTGACAGTTTTCTGATCACATATTCTAAAGCTAGATTAAACAAGGTCGGGGCCAGCCCATCTCCTTGTTTTAACCCTCGATTGATTACAAATCCTTCTGTCATGTGTCCTTGTACTCGTACCTGATCTTCTGTATTAGTCATTGTCAAGTTTATCATCCTTACCAGTTTCACTGGTATGTCGAATTCGTATAAAATATTAGATAGTTTATCCCTATCTGTCGAATCGTAGGCTTGTCTAAAATCAACAAAAATATTATAGACGCCTATATCTTGTTCCCACACTTCTCAGAACTTGTCTGACTGTATATATTTGATCTATGGTGGATCTTCCTTTTCTGAAACCGGACTGGTATTCACCGATAATCTCTTCAGCATATGGCTGTAATCTTTTATTGATTATGTATGTAAAAATTGTATATCCGGAGCATAGAGATTAGGAGTAGAGAGATTCCTCTGTAGTTCTGGCATGATAGCTTGTCCCCTTTTTTATGTATAGGACATATGATGGTTTTCCTCCAATCGTCAGGGATTTGTTCTGTACTCCATATAGCGAGTATTAAGGCATGCAATTGTTCCACAAGTTTTTTCCCACCCGACTTAAATAGTTCAGAGCGAATTTCGTCAATTCCTGGAGCTTTGTTATTTTTCTGTGCTTTAATTGCCTCTTGTATTTCCTGCATTGATGGTGGCAGTTCATCATCGTGCTAATTTCCTCCTCTAGGCTCTTGTCTATTTCTGTCTTTTGTTTCATCCATTAGGAACCTTTTGAAGTTTGTTTTCCACGTTATCTTAATTTCTTCTATGTCACTGATTATTTCTCCATTTTGATTTTTGCATAGATTTGTATTTGGTTTATATCCTTGTTTTAAATTTTTAATAAATTTATATGCATCTCGTGAGTTATTTTCTATAAAGTCTTTTTCCATTTTCAGTATTTTGTTATTCTCGAACTTTCTCTTTTTCTGTCTGCAAGTCTTATCTGCCAGCTTCCTTTTTATTCTGAACTCTTCTTTTCTTTCTCGTGTCCGTCTTGTCATATATAATCTGTGTGCTTTGTTTCTTTCTCCAATTGCCCTTTTGCACTCTTCGTCAAACCATTGGTCCATTTCTTTTCCTTTGTTTATTCCTAATATTTCTTTTGCCACTGTTTTTGTAGTGTTTTTAATGTTTTCCCAGTGTGATTCTAATGTTGGGTTTTCCTTCTCTTGAAGTTGTTCACTGATTTCTTTTTCAAGTTTATCCCGGATGTCTTGGTCTTTCAGTTTATCTATGTTTAATCTTTCTTTTCTCTCAGTTTTACTGCTTTTGTTCTGGTTAACTTTGCACCTAAAGGTAGTTTGCACTAGCATATGATCTGAGTTTACAGCATGCCCCTCTTCTGCTTCTTACATTTAATATACTTGTTGCTGCCCTTTTGTCTATCAGAACGTGGTCTATCTGATTTCCTATTTCTCCGTCTGGAGATAGCCATGTTATTTTATGTATATCTCGGCGGGGAAGTATGTTGAGCTAATGACCATATTTTTACTAGTCGCAAAGTCTGTTAGGAGGTTTCCGTTGTTGTTGGATTTGTCATGCAGGCTGTGTTTTCCAGTTGTTCCTATGTATTCTTCTTTCCCGATTTTGGCGTTCATGTCTCCTATAATCATTTTTATGTCATTTCTAGGTGCTGAGTCATATATTTGTTCTAACTTTTGGTAAAATTCTGTTTTAAAATCTCATCTTGGTCTTCTGCGGGACAGTGCACATTTATTATTGTACGATTAAAGAAATGAGTTTTTATTCTGATTTTGCACATCCTTTCATTGATTGGTGTAAAATCCTTTATATGTTGTTTTATTTTGTTATCTATAATAAAGGCTACTCCAAATTCTCTTGTTCCACTACTTTTTCTGCTTTGGAGTATAGTGTGCCTCTTCGTGTCTCTTATTCCTTGTCCTAACCATCTTGTCTCTTGTATTGTGGCGATTCTAATTTTATATCTTTCGAGTTCATCGCAGAGTTCTCTTTGTGCTCCGGGTCTGTTCAGTGTTCTGACGTTTCATGTTCCTAAAGAGTATTCCATATTTCTTTGCTGTAGTCGTTGCCATTGTTTCTGTCCAATCCGAAGCTTTCTTGAAGGTTCCGTGGTGTGGTATTTTTTCTGGGGATAAGTTACCGGCCTACCGCCCAACCCCCAACCTGGAGGACTAGGGATTTTTCTGTTAGGGTTCCCTTCCCTTAGCCGATGGATCCCAGTTTTCTGGTGCCGGGAACTCACCATTCACCCTCTCTCGTCTGCTACATTATGTACTCAGGGGCCACGCGACTTTCGTCTTCGAGAATGTGAGAGTAGGATTTGTGGGTAGAGCTGAGTTCCTTTCCGGGAACCTCTGACTCTTTCGTCAGAAACAGTCCGCGTTTCTCAGAGTTTTAGTGTTGCATAGTAATCGGCGTCCTATACAACCTCCGAGACTTGTAACCCACCTTTAGCCTCCATTGAGCTACTTACCCAACTTGAAAACATGTGAGATACTTAGCTGATCTAAAGTCTGTTCTATAATTTCAGTAAACATTAAACATATGTTTTCAAAGATAAAGTATGTAAAACACAATACTTATGATCAGGTACAAATACAGTAATAATTAACTTTATTATTGTATAATACTGTATATACATTATGTATTAGTATTTTCAGCATATTTGAACATACGCATTTATTTTTCTCTGTTATGTTTTGACTTTTTGACAGTAAGTGCTTCTGCTTCCTGTTTACAAAGATGGCAATAGATGTTTATAAATTTATAATCAGTGTAATATATATTGTAACGCTAGTAAATGTGGTCGTACCTATTGAAATGTATCACACTTGTTTATTTTGTGTATTAGTGTGAATGTAGTGTGTTTGCCTCACACTGGTCGTTACATAAATCGACGTCACTACTGGAGTCCCGTAGCGTTGTCAATGTTAACAGTACAACCTACCTGTTAATTCATAGGGATCGTTATTCCCGGGTGGCGCCAAATTGTTTCTGTTAAAACAATTAAAATATTTAATTTCTCAGATAATACGTGATATTAGCATAGACAGCTGTGGCGTTCGAATTGTTCCCGCTGCTACACAGGTTGTCGACTCGGCCACTCGTGATGAGCGCTAGTTGGCTGTGGCTTAAAACTTCGCTAACACACATATATTCTACAAAAATCCTATGAAATAACAAGATAGTAATGTTCTGTACTGTGTTTTTTAATACAAATTTAATTATCAATAAATATGACAAATGAATAAATAATTTTATAATACTATGCTCCGGCTTAGAGCTTGAAACACAAAATATCTCAGAGTTGGCAAAATTGATTTCAAAACATTATCGTTCAGTCACTTTCAATAAATTGCTATGTTTTTAAAATCTGGAGTTCTTTTGATCATGAAAATAGACATAAACGTTGGTTACATCAAAAAAGTACACTACCATACCTTATACGTACTTAGGATTTATAATGTGTTTATACAATTTGTTCGGTAGTGTCGTATTTCTGTTACAGTAGTTGTGTTCACAAATAAGGTTATCTATATAGTTTAACAAAATGTTTTTTATGTAAGTAAATTATGCCTTTACCTTTGAAAGAAAATACTACTTTTTAAATAGTGAGAAATTTTATCATTTGAAAATAATTTAAGTAATTTAGGGTTTTGGGAATAAGGAAGTTATTCGGTACTTATCAATTCGTCTCACGTTGAAATGTCATCATCAGGATAGGCGTATATTCTTCGAATTTGGGCTGGTTTAAAACTTCTAACACCTCCTTCATCTGGTCTTGGGTTTTTTCTTTAATTAATTTAGTTAATCTGGTTCCAGGACATCATGTATTCTTTATATATCGACGTCTCTTCATATTGGGTCATCTTGGTTCACTGATTCGACTTTTTATAACTGTTTAAATTAAAATTTTAATCGGACCAATTTAACGCGTCGCTTACCCACGCTTCGTTTCTTCAGAGTCTATATAATTTAACGGAAAATAAGCCCTCAAACGTCTCGTTGTCATAGTAACCATAATTCAATGCTTGGTTAATTACTCCTTACATACATTGTTAAAATATTTGAATTTTTATTCAAATTTATTAAGTATTTTCCTAATGATTTTATTCCCTTATAATTCCTTTGGGATAATAAATGACATCACTATTATCTTTCTTTCCTTTCAAAGTTTACAATGATACCTCATAAGGTCATATTCTGTTATACATTAACTATAGTCTAATTATTTGACATTTAATAAATAACATATCTTTCTTAAATTAAATTATTATAATAATATTTCTGTGTTAAAATAACTGATATATAATTACTGTCTATTCACTGGTCTTAGATTAGTAAGATTTCTTGTGAAATTGATACAATTTACATTTGAATGTCTTTGGCAGTTAAATGTCTTCATAGTCAAAATCAGCCATGATTGTTTTTTAGTGCATTTCTTTTTAATTTACATTCTGAATTCAGCCTGATGGGCTTTACTTATTTGTTTGTGTTTTAACTACTATTCAACATACATTTTCATTACTCTTCCTTTAAAATATCATAATTAGGTTTATGGACTGTAGGTTCCTTTCAGCCATATTCCTCCTTTAACATTGAACCAACTATTCTTTACAAGTCATTATTTATTACTAGTACTAACATTGATTTCTTTCTTGAGTTACAAACTAAAGTGATAAACATTGTCACTTTCCATGAAATTATGAAAGTTGATTCCCCTTTCAACATGGGGTGTTGTATTCTTTGCAATCTTAATTTTAATAACAAAACTTTAATTCTATTCTACCATACCATGTTAACACAAGTTATTTGTCTGGGCTTTCTCCCTGAATAATATCACAAGCTTCCTTAATATTAATTTGGACTACTATTTCTAATTACTTCTAGATATATTACTAATTATAATATCACTCCAATCATTGGTCGTTTACCAATGTTTCACAGAGTGTCTGCTTACTTATCATTCTATTTTGAATGTTTCACATCCACTTTCACCATTTTTTAGGGTATTTACACTTCACTAAAGCACTTCACTTTGGTTCACTGTTTTGTATTTAGTGTTATTTAATGGGTAATCCCTATACTTTACCATTTCTCACTATTTTGTTTTAATATGACATTTACTATTAACAATATTAGGCTAGTTGTGTTTTGTTAAATCTAACCTTTCTGACTGGGTTAGTGTACTTTTCCTATATTACATTGCTTTACAATTGTATTGTCTTTAAAATGGGTACATAGGTTAATTTCATGACAATAATAATATTGGTTTCATTAATACATAATTATTCAAGGTTTATTGACCGTATTCTATCTTTAAGTATACAATCTTTCCCTTTTATATGTGTGTTAGTTTCCCCTTGGGTTCAACCTGTCTCCTCTTCATTCTTCCTCTTCTTCATCTTCAATAGTCTTCATCTTCAATCGGTTCTCCTCTTCTTCCTTCTGGTTTAAATTCTGTTTAATTGTAGGGATCTGTTCTCTTCTTCTGTTTCTTCTTTAGTTCTGTGTTCCTCATTGTTTTGTCTATCATATTTTTCTTAAGTATGTTACGTGGTTCCCTTCTGTATGTTTGGGTTGTTGGCTCAATCACTTGGGTTGGGTAATATCGTTGTACGTCTTGTCAAAGTATTTACATTTTAATCATTTTTTAAACATTTTATTTCATATGAAGTAATTTTATATCAAGAATTATCTTTTTTATCACTGGTACGGGATTTGGCTTAATTGTATCGTTACATAATGCCTCTCCTCTAAAATTGATCATTTTAATAAAACACTAGCATAGTTTTTTATGAAATTATCAGTTATAGATAACTTTTTTCCTCCTCTTCCTTGTTTGTTTCTCCATTCTCCATTTCTCTTCTTACTTAATTCACTCCATTTTATTTGGATCTGCTTTTATTTATTTCCATTGGTGCATTATCCCTCATACACAAATTTTTCCCTAACTTTTATATAGTAGCTGGTTTCTCCCATTACTACTCATTTTTCTGAGACTAGAGGCACATCTTCTCTACTCAGTTCATTGGATTGCTGGACTTTTCAACAGTCAATCTTAAATCTTTGTCAACTTGTGACTTAATAATAATATTATATACTTTGGGATTGTCCACCTTGTGGTTTGTTTTTAGATCACTTTATCATTACTACTCATTCTTCCTTCCGCTATACCTTAACTATACACTATCATCTACTCATACACTATATTGAGAAATTTTATCTTTATTCATATGTTAATTTCATCATATCTCACTTTTCATTATTTTATTTTCAATGCTCGTTGTGATCATTTTAATTGTCTTAGACATTTTTTTTATAATTTTTTCTTAATCATTTAGCAGAATTCTGCTTTAGCCATATCTGTATATTGGTTTTATACATAATCTCCCTCTCTCCTTGTACCAGGTATAATTTTATTTTTATTTTTTTCTTATAATACTTTTGATTCAATATAATTTTAAGTATTTATCTCAGTAATTTGAGCTTGATTTTATTTTTTGGTTCATTTCATACTGTATTCAACATCATTTTTGATAATTCTTTGGTAAGTTAATGGTCTTACCTTAAAGGAATGTTTGTAGCGTATACCTTTTTAGCTATTTTTTGTTTTAATTATAATTGTAAGTTTGTACTTCTTACATTTTTATTATATAGGAATGTGTGTAACTTATTCCTTATTATCTCACTTTTTTACTTCATACTTCATATATCATTTTTTGTTATATTGTAAACTGATTTAAATTGAAAGGAATTTGTGTAACTGTTTCCTTTGTTTTTTTTCATTATTATAAAACTTTTATTGTTCCGCATATATCATCTAAATAAGTTAGTAAGCTGCTCTTACAATCTCTTTTGGAATTTTGAAATATGTTTCATTTCACAATGGTTTTATTCTTCTTCGTAAAACTTTTTTATCGAAGTTTGGTTATAGACTCCCTTGATTTTCCTTGTATTGATATTACTGATCTGGTAAGTATTATTACCATTGTCTTTTGTGATGATATACGGTCTATTCTGATATACACAATTGTTCTATTCATATCGCTATACACCGGACCTTGTTATTTATTTTTGTAAGTTGACTTCTCCTTTTCTTTCCTTTATTATTTCCTTCTCTTGTTCGACTCTTTGTTATTATGCACCTCTACTCCTTCAAGTGCTTGGTAGACACACTTATTCTGGATAATATTTTATTCATGTCATCACCACCTTACTACATGTTGGGGCCATACCCTCTCTCCAAAGCTTAAATCATCTTCTACATTACCTTCGTTTCTGTGGTTATCAGGTGGTTCTTGGCTAAGTTCTGCCCTTATGTTGTTTACTTGAGCTGTCCGGGGTCCTTCGTCAATGATTTGCCTTTCTGTCTGAGGTGTGTTCGATCGATTCCCTTTACTTCTTGGTGGAATCCAAAGTTCCGGCGGGTTTCGTTTGTTATACGCTATGCGGAAATTTTCTTCTGGGTCATTGCTGAATGGTATCCAGTCATAGTCTTCTTCTACTGGTTGGTTACTTCTGGATCTAACTCCTTCAACATTATTGGCCTGCAGTATCTTTTCCGCCTTCTCTTCCCTTTGTATTCGGACTGCTCTGGTGTGTATTACCGTCTCCTTTCTTATGAGGTAATTCTCTGTTACTTGGTATAGTATTTCTTCTACTACCATGGGTTCCACTCTATCCATGCCTACGTCGTTCACTTTAAGAGGTAGTTTGTTAATCGGTGGAGTTAATGGTAATTCCTTTGCTAATGTCATTATTAAATTTTTATTTTGCATTTCCAATGCTGGTGGAATTCTGTGTTTTAAAAACCTGTGCAATTTGTGACACACTATTCTGTTGTGGGTCCTTTCTATTTCTTGTATTTCCCATTTAAGTATATATTTGCTGAATTTTTCATCCACTGGTTGGTTGTGAATTCCTTTTATAACTTCCCTCAGAGTCCTCCTACAATCTTTATACTTTATTAATCTGCTCTGATCAGTAATGGGTAAATTAAATACATCGATGAGGCCGTTCTTCATCATCTCCACTTCTTCTCGTGTTTTGATGAGTTTCCTCTTATATACCTTTCTTAATTCCTCTGTTTTCTTAATCTTCTTAATGATTCGATTCTTTTTTCTTCCTCTTCTGTTGTTGGTTTTTATGTGCCTCTCCTCTAGTTCCTTGACCATCTCCTTCTGTGTTATTTTCTGATTCCCCGGTTCCATGTTCTCGTTCACCGTTTCTTTGATACCTTCAGGAGTGCTGTCTAGTGTTTCATTCCTTGGTTTGAAATCACTAACTAAAGTTTCTTGAAGTTGATTTACTGGGTAACTTGTTTCTTCCCATCTCTTATTCATCCTTGTTTTTGTCTGTTTGTCTTCTTCACGAAACTCTGCAAACATGAATCTCAATTCTTCTCTGTTCTTCTCACCTTCTTCCTCGATTTTTCTTTGGAGAATATCATGATTATTTTCCATCTTTGATTTACTATTTCTAGATCCTTCTTGATGTGTTTCTTCAACTCTTCACTCGTCTTTTCCAATGCCTCCTGACTTCTCTTCAAGTCTTCATGGTTGCTCTCTATCTTGTCATTCAGGAATTCTACGCTCTCTTTCATTTGCTTCTTCAATTCTTCAACGTTTTGGTCCAGTTTTTCCAGTTTCTCCAGTTTTTTAATCAAATCTTCCTGGTTCCTATTCATTTGTCCAAACTGTTCCATCATCATTCTCATCAAACTATCTAGTTTCGTTTCTTCTGTTGGTTCGACTGGTTGTTGGTTTACCATGACTTCTACTTCTATTTCCGGTTCAGGTGGATTGGGATTTTCCATTTGGTCCTCCTGTGGGTTTTCTTCTGACAATTCTCCCGTCGTTTCCTGCATTTCTACTTCCTCAACTTCCTCCATTTCTTCGGGGTTTCCTTCTTGGTTTGGTGTTTCCTTCCCTTTGCGTCTCGTAACCATACCGTGTCTATTCATGACCGCCGCTAGTTAGTCTTCCTAGCCGCACGTTGCTGGTCGCCAATATGTAACGCTAGTAAATGTGGTCGTACCTATTGAAATGTATCACACTTGTTTATTTTGTGTATTAGTGTGAATGTAGTGTGTTTGCCTCACACTGGTCGTTACATAAATCGACGTCACTACTGGAGTCCGTAGCGTTGTCAATGTTAACAGTACAACCTACCTGTTAATTCATAGGGATCGTTATTCCCGGGTGGCGCCAAATTGTTTCTGTTAAAACAATTAAAATATTTAATTTCTCAGATAATACGTGATATTAGCATAGACAGCTGTGGCATTCGAATTGTTCCCGCTGCTACACAGGTTGTCGACTCGGCCACTCGTGATGAGCGCTAGTTGGCTGTGGCTTAAAACTTCGCTAACACACATATATTCTACAAAAATCCTATGAAATAACAAGATAGTAATGTTCTGTACTGCGTTTTTTAATACAAATTTAATTATCAATAAATATGACAAATGAATAAATAATTTTATAATACTATGCTCCGGCTTAGAGCTTGAAACACAAAATATCTCAGAGTTGGCAAAATTGATTTCAAAACATTATCGTTCAGTCACTTTCAATAAATTGCTATGTTTTTAAAATCTGGAGTTCTTTTGATCATGAAAATAGACATAAACGTTGGTTACATCAAAAAAGTACACTACCATACCTTATACGTACTTAGGATTTATAATGTGTTTGTACAATTTGTTCGGTAGTGTCGTATTTCTGTTACAGTAGTTGTGTTCACAAATAAGGTTATCTATATAGTTTAACAAAATGTTTTTTATGTAAGTAAATTATGCCTTTACCTTTGAAAGAAAATACTACTTTTTAAATAGTGAGAAATTTTATCATTTGAAAATAATTTAAGTAATTTAGGGTTTTGGGAATAAGGAAGTTATTCGGTACTTATCAATTTGTCTCACGTTGAAATGTCATCATCAGGATAGGCGTATATTCTTCGAATTTGGGCTGGTTTAAAACTTCTAACACCTCCTTCATCTGGTCTTGGGTTTTTTCTTTAATTAATTTAGTTAATCTGGTTCCAGGACATCATGTATTCTTTATATATCGACGTCTCTTCATATTGGGTCATCTTGGTTCACTGATTCGACTTTTTATAACTGTTTAAATTAAAATTTTAATCGGACCAATTTAACGCGTCGCTTACCCACGCTTCGTTTCTTCAGAGTCTATCTAATTTAACGGAAAATAAGCCCTCAAACGTCTCGTTGTCATAGTAACCATAATTCAATGCTTGGTTAATTACTCCTTACATACATTGTTAAAATATTTGAATTTTTATTCAAATTTATTAAGTATTTTCCTAATGATTTTATTCCCTTATAATTCCTTTGGGATAATAAATGACATCACTATTATCTTTCTTTCCTTTCAAAGTTTACAATGATACCTCATAAGGTCATATTCTGTTATACATTAACTATAGTCTAATTATTTGACATTTAATAAATAACATATCTTTCTTAAATTAAATTATTACAATAATATTTCTGTGTTAAAATAACTGATATATAATTACTGTCTATTCACTGGTCTTAGATTAGTAAGATTTCTTGTGAAATTGATACAATTTACATTTGAATGTCTTTGGCAGTTAAATGTCTTCATAGTCAAAATCAGCCATGATTGTTTTTTAGTGTATTTCTTTTTAATTTACATTCTGAATTCAGCCTGATGGGCTTTACTTATTTGTTTGTGTTTTAACTACTATTCAACATACATTTTCATTACTCTTCCTTTAAAATTTCATAATTAGGTTTATGGACTGTAGGTTCCTTTCAGCCATATTCCTCCTTTAACATTAAACCAACTATTCTTTACAAGTCATTATTTATTACTAGTACTAACATTGATTTCTTTCTTGAGTTACAAACTAAAGTGATAAACATTGTCACTTTCCATGAAATTATGAAAGTTGATTCCCCTTTCAACGTGGGGTGTTGTATTCTTTGCAATCTTAATTTTAATAACAAAACTTTAATTCTATTCTACCATACCATGTTAACACAAGTTATTTGTCTGGGCTTTCTCCCTGAATAATATCACAAGCTTCCTTAATATTAATTTGGACTACTATTTCTAATTACTTCTAGATATATTACTAATTATAATATCACTCCAATCATTGGTCGTTTATCAATGTTTCACAGAGTGTCTGCTTACTTATCATTCTATTTTGAATGTTTCACATCCACTTTCACCATTTTTTAGGGTATTTACACTTCACTAAAGCACTTCACTTTGGTTCACTGTTTTGTATTTAGTGTTATTTAATGGGTAATCCCTATACTTTACCATTTCTCACTATTTTGTTTTAATATGACTTTTACTATTAACAATATTAGGCTAGTTGTGTTTTGTTAAATCTAACCTTTCTGACTGGGTTAGTGTACTTTTCCTATATTACATTGCTTTACAATTGTATTGTCTTTAAAATGGGTACATAGGTTAATTTCATGACAATAATAATATTGGTTTCATTAATACATAATTATTCAAGGTTTATTGACCGTATTCTATCTTTAAGTATACAATCTTTCCCTTTTATATGTGTGTTAGTTTCCCCTTGGGTTCAACCTGTCTCCTCTTCATTCTTCATCTTCAATAGTCTTCATCTTCAATCGGTTCTCCTCTTCTTCTCTTCTGGTTTAAATTCTGTTTAATTGTAGGGATTTGTTCTCTTCTTCTGTTTCTTCTTTAGTTCTGTGTTCCTCATTGTTTTGTCTATCATATTTTTCTTAAGTATGTTACGTGGTTCCCTTCTGTATGTTTGGGTTGTTGGCTCAATCACTTGGGTTGGGTAATATCGTTGTACGTCTTGTCAAAGTATTTACATTTTAATCATTTTTTAAACATTTTATTTCATATGAAGTAATTTTATATCAAGAATTATCTTTTTTATCACTGGTACGGGATTTGGCTTAATTGTATCGTTACATAATGCCTCTCCTCTAAAATTGATCATTTTAATAAAACACTAGCATAGTTTTTTATGAAATTATCAGTTATAGATAACTTTTTTCCTCCTCTTCCTTGTTTGTTTCTCCATTCTCCATTTCTCTTCTTACTTAATTCACTCCATTTTATTTGGATCTGCTTTTATTTATTTCCATTGGTGCATTATCCCTCATACACAAATTTTTCCCTAACTTTTATATAGTAGCTGGTTTCTCCCATTACTACTCATTTTTCTGAGACTAGAGGCACATCTTCTCTACTCAGTTCATTGGATTGCTTGACTTTTCAACAGTCAATCTTAAATCTTTGTCAACTTGTGACTTAATAATAATATTATATACTTTGGGATTGTCCACCTTGTGGTTTGTTTTTAGATCACTTTATCATTACTACTCATTCTTCCTTCCGCTATACCTTAACTATACACTATCATCTACTCATACACTATATTGAGAAATTTTATCTTTATTCATATGTTAATTTCATCATATCTCACTTTTCATTATTTTGTTTTCAATGTTCGTTGTGATCATTTTAATTGTCTTAGACATTTTTTTTATAATTTTTTCTTAATCATTTAGCAGAATTCTGCTTTAGCCATATCTGTATATTGGTTTTATACATAATTTCCCTCTCTCCTTGTACCAGGTATAATTTTATTTTTATTTTTTTCTTATAATACTTTTGATTCAATATAATTTTAAGTATTTATCTCAGTAATTTGAGCTTGATTTTATTTTTTGGTTCATTTCATACTGTATTCAACATCATTTTTGATAATTCTTTGGTAAGTTAATGGTCTTACCTTAAAGGAATGTTTGTAGCGTATTCCTTTTTAGCTATTTTTTGTTTTAATTATAATTGTAAGTTTGTACTTCTTACATTTTTATTATATAGGAATGTGTGTAACTTATTCCTTATTATCTCACTTTTTTACTTCATACTTCATATATCATTTTTTGTTATATTGTAAACTGATTTAAATTGAAAGGAATTTGTGTAACTGTTTCCTTTGTTTTTTTTTTCATTATTATAAAACTTTTTTATTGTTCCGCATATATCATCTAAATAAGTTAGTAAGCTGCTCTTACAATCTCTTTTGGAATTTTGAAATATGTTTCATTTCACAATGGTTTTATTCTTCTTCGTAAAACTTTTTTATCGAAGTTTGGTTATAGACTCCCTTGATTTTCCTTGTATTGATATTACTGATCTGGTAAGTAATATTACCAATGTCTTTTGTGATGATATACGGTCTATTCTGATATACACAATTGTTCTATTCATATCGCTATACACCGGACCTTGTTATTTATTTTTGTAAGTTGACTTCTCCTTTTCTTTCCTTTATTATTTCCTTCTCTTGTTCGACTCTTTGTTATTATGCACCTCTACTCCTTCAAGTGCTTGGTAGACACACTTATTCTGGATAATATTTTATTCATGTCATCACCACCTTACTACATGTTGGGGCCATACCCTCTCTCCAAAGCTTAAATCATCTTCTACATTACCTTCGTTTCTGTGGTTATCAGGTGGTTCTTGGCTAAGTTCTGCCCTTATGTTGTTTACTTGAGCTGTCCGGGGTCCTTCGTCAATGATTTGCCTTTCTGTCTGAGGTGTGTTCGATCGATTCCCTTTACTTCTTGGTGGAATCCAAAGTTCCGGCGGGTTTCGTTTGTTATACGCTATGCGGAAATTTTCTTCTGGGTCATTGCTGAATGGTATCCAGTCATAGTCTTCTTCTACTGGTTGGTTACTTCCGGATCTAACTCCTTCAACATTATTGGCCTGCAGTATCTTTTCCGCCTTCTCTTCCCTTTGTATTCGGACTGCTCTGGTGTGTATTACCGTCTCCTTTCTTATGAGGTAATTCTCTGTTACTTGGTATAGTATTTCTTCTACTACCATGGGTTCCACTCTATCCATGCCTACGTCATTCACTTTAAGAGGTAGTTTGTTAATCGGTGGAGTTAATGGTAATTCCTTTGCTAATGTCATTATTAAATTTTTATTTTGCATTTCCAATGCTGGTGGAATTCTGTGTTTTAAAAACCTGTGCAATTTGTGACACACTATTCTGTTGTGGGTCCTTTCTATTTCTTGTATTTCCCATTTAAGTATATATTTGCTGAATTTTTCATCCACTGGTTGGTTGTGAATTCCTTTTATAACTTCCCTCAGAGTCCTCCTACAATCTTTATACTTTATTAATCTGCTCTGATCAGTAATGGGTAAATTAAATACATCGATGAGGCCGTTCTTCATCATCTCCACTTCTTCTCGTGTTTTGATGAGTTTCCTCTTATATACCTTTCTTAATTCCTCTGTTTTCTTAATCTTCTTAATGATTCAATTCTTTTTTCTTCCTCTTCTGTTGTTGGTTTTTATGTGCCTCTCCTCTAGTTCCTTGACCATCTCCTTCTGTGTTATTTTCTGATTCCCCGGTTCCATGTTCTCGTTCACCGTTTCTTTGATACCTTCAGGAGTGCTGTCTAGTGTTTCATTCCTTGGTTTGAAATCACTAACTAAAGTTTCTTGAAGTTGATTTACTGGGTAACTTGTTTCTTCCCATCTCTTATTCATCCTTGTTTTTGTCTGTTTGTCTTCTTCACGAAACTCTGCAAACATGAATCTCAATTCTTCTCTGTTCTTCTCACCTTCTTCCTCGATTTTTCTTTGGAGAATATCATGATTATTTTCCATCTTTTGATTTACTATTTCTAGATCCTTCTTGATGTGTTTCTTCAACTCTTCACTCTTCTTTTCCAATGTCTCCTGACTTCTCTTCAAGTCTTCATGGTTGCTCTCTATCTTGTCATTCAGGAATTCTACGCTCTCTTTCATTTGCTTCTTCAATTCTTCAACGTTTTGGTCCAGTTTTTCCAGTTTCTCCAGTTTTTTAATCAAATCTTCCTGGTTCCTATTCATTTGTCCAAACTGTTCCATCATCATTCTCATCAAACTATCTAGTTTCGTTTCTTCTGTTGGTTCGACTGGTTGTTGGTTTACCATGACTTCTACTTCTATTTCCGGTTCAGGTGGATTGGGATTTTCCATTTGGTCCTCCTGTGGGTTTTCTTCTGACAATTCTCCCGTCGTTTCCTGCATTTCTACTTCCTCAACTTCCTCCATTTCTTCGGGGTTTCCTTCTTGGTTTGGTGTTTCCTTCCCTTTGCGTCTCGTAACCATACCGTGTCTATTCATGACCGCCGCTAGTTAGTCTTCCTAGCCGCACGTTGCTGGTCGCCAATATGTAACGCTAGTAAATGTGGTCGTACCTATTGAAATGTATCACACTTGTTTATTTTGTGTATTAGTGTGAATGTAGTGTGTTTGCCTCACACTGGTCGTTACATAAATCGACGTCACTACTGGAGTCCGTAGCGTTGTCAATGTTAACAGTACAACCTACCTGTTAATTCATAGGGATCGTTATTCCCGGGTGGCGCCAAATTGTTTCTGTTAAAACAATTAAAATATTTAATTTCTCAGATAATACGTGATATTAGCATAGACAGCTGTGGCATTCGAATTGTTCCCGCTGCTACACAGGTTGTCGACTCGGCCACTCGTGATGAGCGCTAGTTGGCTGTGGCTTAAAACTTCGCTAACACACATATATTCTACAAAAATCCTATGAAATAACAAGATAGTAATGTTCTGTACTGCGTTTTTTAATACAAATTTAATTATCAATAAATATGACAAATGAATAAATAATTTTATAATACTATGCTCCGGCTTAGAGCTTGAAACACAAAATATCTCAGAGTTGGCAAAATTGATTTCAAAACATTATCGTTCAGTCACTTTCAATAAATTGCTATGTTTTTAAAATCTGGAGTTCTTTTGATCATGAAAATAGACATAAACGTTGGTTACATCAAAAAAGTACACTACCATACCTTATACGTACTTAGGATTTATAATGTGTTTGTACAATTTGTTCGGTAGTGTCGTATTTCTGTTACAGTAGTTGTGTTCACAAATAAGGTTATCTATATAGTTTAACAAAATGTTTTTTATGTAAGTAAATTATGCCTTTACCTTTGAAAGAAAATACTACTTTTTAAATAGTGAGAAATTTTATCATTTGAAAATAATTTAAGTAATTTAGGGTTTTGGGAATAAGGAAGTTATTCGGTACTTATCAATTTGTCTCACGTTGAAATGTCATCATCAGGATAGGCGTATATTCTTCGAATTTGGGCTGGTTTAAAACTTCTAACACCTCCTTCATCTGGTCTTGGGTTTTTTCTTTAATTAATTTAGTTAATCTGGTTCCAGGACATCATGTATTCTTTATATATCGACGTCTCTTCATATTGGGTCATCTTGGTTCACTGATTCGACTTTTTATAACTGTTTAAATTAAAATTTTAATCGGACCAATTTAACGCGTCGCTTACCCACGCTTCGTTTCTTCAGAGTCTATCTAATTTAACGGAAAATAAGCCCTCAAACGTCTCGTTGTCATAGTAACCATAATTCAATGCTTGGTTAATTACTCCTTACATACATTGTTAAAATATTTGAATTTTTATTCAAATTTATTAAGTATTTTCCTAATGATTTTATTCCCTTATAATTCCTTTGGGATAATAAATGACATCACTATTATCTTTCTTTCCTTTCAAAGTTTACAATGATACCTCATAAGGTCATATTCTGTTATACATTAACTATAGTCTAATTATTTGACATTTAATAAATAACATATCTTTCTTAAATTAAATTATTACAATAATATTTCTGTGTTAAAATAACTGATATATAATTACTGTCTATTCACTGGTCTTAGATTAGTAAGATTTCTTGTGAAATTGATACAAATTACATTTGAATGTCTTTGGCAGTTAAATGTCTTCATAGTCAAAATCAGCCATGATTGTTTTTTAGTGTATTTCTTTTTAATTTACATTCTGAATTCAGCCTGATGGGCTTTACTTATTTGTTTGTGTTTTAACTACTATTCAACATACATTTTCATTACTCTTCCTTTAAAATTTCATAATTAGGTTTATGGACTGTAGGTTCCTTTCAGCCATATTCCTCCTTTAACATTGAACCAACTATTCTTTACAAGTCATTATTTATTACTAGTACTAACATTGATTTCTTTCTTGAGTTACAAACTAAAGTGATAAACATTGTCACTTTCCATGAAATTATGAAAGTTGATTCCCCTTTCAACGTGGGGTGTTGTATTCTTTGCAATCTTAATTTTAATAACAAAACTTTAATTCTATTCTACCATACCATGTTAACACAAGTTATTTGTCTGGGCTTTCTCCCTGAATAATATCACAAGCTTCCTTAATATTAATTTGGACTACTATTTCTAATTACTTCTAGATATATTACTAATTATAATATCACTCCAATCATTGGTCGTTTATCAATGTTTCACAGAGTGTCTGCTTACTTATCATTCTATTTTGAATGTTTCACATCCACTTTCACCATTTTTTAGGGTATTTACACTTCACTAAAGCACTTCACTTTGGTTCACTGTTTTGTATTTAGTGTTATTTAATGGGTAATCCCTATACTTTACCATTTCTCACTATTTTGTTTTAATATGACTTTTACTATTAACAATATTAGGCTAGTTGTGTTTTGTTAAATCTAACCTTTCTGACTGGGTTAGTGTACTTTTCCTATATTACATTGCTTTACAATTGTATTGTCTTTAAAATGGGTACATAGGTTAATTTCATGACAATAATAATATTGGTTTCATTAATACATAATTATTCAAGGTTTATTGACCGTATTCTATCTTTAAGTATACAATCTTTCCCTTTTATATGTGTGTTAGTTTCCCCTTGGGTTCAACCTGTCTCCTCTTCATTCTTCATCTTCAATAGTCTTCATCTTCAATCGGTTCTCCTCTTCTTCTCTTCTGGTTTAAATTCTGTTTAATTGTAGGGATCTGTTCTCTTCTTCTGTTTCTTCTTTAGTTCTGTGTTCCTCATTGTTTTGTCTATCATATTTTTCTTAAGTATGTTACGTGGTTCCCTTCTGTATGTTTGGGTTGTTGGCTCAATCACTTGGGTTGGGTAATATCGTTGTACGTCTTGTCAAAGTATTTACATTTTAATCATTTTTTAAACATTTTATTTCATATGAAGTAATTTTATATCAAGAATTATCTTTTTTATCACTGGTACGGGATTTGGCTTAATTGTATCGTTACATAATGCCTCTCCTCTAAAATTGATCATTTTAATAAAACACTAGCATAGTTTTTTATGAAATTATCAGTTATAGATAACTTTTTTCCTCCTCTTCCTTGTTTGTTTCTCCATTCTCCATTTCTCTTCTTACTTAATTCACTCCATTTTATTTGGATCTGCTTTTATTTATTTCCATTGGTGCATTATCCCTCATACACAAATTTTTCCCTAACTTTTATATAGTAGCTGGTTTCTCCCATTACTACTCATTTTTCTGAGACTAGAGGCACATCTTCTCTACTCAGTTCATTGGATTGCTTGACTTTTCAACAGTCAATCTTAAATCTTTGTCAACTTGTGACTTAATAATAATATTATATACTTTGGTATTGTCCACCTTGTGGTTTGTTTTTAGATCACTTTATCATTACTACTCATTCTTCCTTCCGCTATACCTTAACTATACACTATCATCTACTCATACACTATATTGAGAAATTTTATCTTTATTCATATGTTAATTTCATCATATCTCACTTTTCATTATTTTGTTTTCAATGTTCGTTGTGATCATTTTAATTGTCTTAGACATTTTTTTTATAATTTTTTCTTAATCATTTAGCAGAATTCTGCTTTAGCCATATCTGTATATTGGTTTTATACATAATTTCCCTCTCTCCTTGTACCAGGTATAATTTTATTTTTATTTTTTTCTTATAATACTTTTGATTCAATATAATTTTAAGTATTTATCTCAGTAATTTGAGCTTGATTTTATTTTTTGGTTCATTTCATACTGTATTCAACATCATTTTTGATAATTCTTTGGTAAGTTAATGGTCTTACCTTAAAGGAATGTTTGTAGCGTATTCCTTTTTAGCTATTTTTTGTTTTAATTATAATTGTAAGTTTGTACTTCTTACATTTTTATTATATAGGAATGTGTGTAACTTATTCCTTATTATCTCACTTTTTTACTTCATACTTCATATATCATTTTTTGTTATATTGTAAACTGATTTAAATTGAAAGGAATTTGTGTAACTGTTTCCTTTGTTTTTTTTTTCATTATTATAAAACTTTTTTATTGTTCCGCATATATCATCTAAATAAGTTAGTAAGCTGCTCTTACAATCTCTTTTGGAATTTTGAAATATGTTTCATTTCACAATGGTTTTATTCTTCTTCGTAAAACTTTTTTATCGAAGTTTGGTTATAGACTCCCTTGATTTTCCTTGTATTGATATTACTGATCTGGTAAGTAATATTACCAATGTCTTTTGTGATGATATACGGTCTATTCTGATATACACAATTGTTCTATTCATATCGCTATACACCGGACCTTGTTATTTATTTTTGTAAGTTGACTTCTCCTTTTCTTTCCTTTATTATTTCCTTCTCTTGTTCGACTCTTTGTTATTATGCACCTCTACTCCTTCAAGTGCTTGGTAGACACACTTATTCTGGATAATATTTTATTCATGTCATCACCACCTTACTACATGTTGGGGCCATACCCTCTCTCCAAAGCTTAAATCATCTTCTACATTACCTTCGTTTCTGTGGTTATCAGGTGGTTCTTGGCTAAGTTCTGCCCTTATGTTGTTTACTTGAGCTGTCCGGGGTCCTTCGTCAATGATTTGCCTTTCTGTCTGAGGTGTGTTCGATCGATTCCCTTTACTTCTTGGTGGAATCCAAAGTTCCGGCGGGTTTCGTTTGTTATACGCTATGCGGAAATTTTCTTCTGGGTCATTGCTGAATGGTATCCAGTCATAGTCTTCTTCTACTGGTTGATTACTTCCGGATCTAACTCCTTCAACATTATTGGCCTGCAGTATCTTTTCCGCCTTCTCTTCCCTTTGTATTCGGACTGCTCTGGTGTGTATTACCGTCTCCTTTCTTATGAGGTAATTCTCTGTTACTTGGTATAGTATTTCTTCTACTACCATGGGTTCCACTCTATCCATGCCTACGTCGTTCACTTTAAGAGGTAGTTTGTTAATCGGTGGAGTTAATGGTAATTCCTTTGCTAATGTCATTATTAAATTTTTATTTTGCATTTCCAATGCTGGTGGAATTCTGTGTTTTAAAAACCTGTGCAATTTGTGACACACTATTCTGTTGTGGGTCCTTTCTATTTCTTGTATTTCCCATTTAAGTATATATTTGCTGAATTTTTCATCCACTGGTTGGTTGTGAATTCCTTTTATAACTTCCCTCAGAGTCCTCCTACAATCTTTATACTTTATTAATCTGCTCTGATCAGTAATGGGTAAATTAAATACATCGATGAGGCCGTTCTTCATCATCTCCACTTCTTCTCGTGTTTTGATGAGTTTCCTCTTATATACCTTTCTTAATTCCTCTGTTTTCTTAATCTTCTTAATGATTCGATTCTTTTTTCTTCCTCTTCTGTTGTTGGTTTTTATGTGCCTCTCCTCTAGTTCCTTGACCATCTCCTTCTGTGTTATTTTCTGATTCCCCGGTTCCATGTTCTCGTTCACCGTTTCTTTGATACCTTCAGGAGTGCTGTCTAGTGTTTCATTCCTTGGTTTGAAATCACTAACTAAAGTTTCTTGAAGTTGATTTACTGGGTAACTTGTTTCTTCCCATCTCTTATTCATCCTTGTTTTTGTCTGTTTGTCTTCTTCACGAAACTCTGCAAACATGAATCTCAATTCTTCTCTGTTCTTCTCACCTTCTTCCTCGATTTTTCTTTGGAGAATATCATGATTATTTTCCATCTTTTGATTTACTATTTCTAGATCCTTCTTGATGTGTTTCTTCAACTCTTCACTCTTCTTTTCCAATGTCTCCTGACTTCTCTTCAAGTCTTCATGGTTGCTCTCTATCTTGTCATTCAGGAATTCTACGCTCTCTTTCATTTGCTTCTTCAATTCTTCAACGTTTTGGTCCAGTTTTTCCAGTTTCTCCAGTTTTTTAATCAAATCTTCCTGGTTCCTATTCATTTGTCCAAACTGTTCCATCATCATTCTCATCAAACTATCTAGTTTCGTTTCTTCTGTTGGTTCGACTGGTTGTTGGTTTACCATGACTTCTACTTCTATTTCCGGTTCAGGTGGATTGGGATTTTCCATTTGGTCCTCCTGTGGGTTTTCTTCTGACAATTCTCCCGTCGTTTCCTGCATTTCTACTTCCTCAACTTCCTCCATTTCTTCGGGGTTTCCTTCTTGGTTTGGTGTTTCCTTCCCTTTGCGTCTCGTAACCATACCGTGTCTATTCATGACCGCCGCTAGTTAGTCTTCCTAGCCGCACGTTGCTGGTCGCCAATATGTAACGCTAGTAAATGTGGTCGTACCTATTGAAATGTATCACACTTGTTTATTTTGTGTATTAGTGTGAATGTAGTGTGTTTGCCTCACACTGGTCGTTACATAAATCGACGTCACTACTGGAGTCCGTAGCGTTGTCAATGTTAACAGTACAACCTACCTGTTAATTCATAGGGATCGTTATTCCCGGGTGGCGCCAAATTGTTTCTGTTAAAACAATTAAAATATTTAATTTCTCAGATAATACGTGATATTAGCATAGACAGCTGTGGCATTCGAATTGTTCCCGCTGCTACACAGGTTGTCGACTCGGCCACTCGTGATGAGCGCTAGTTGGCTGTGGCTTAAAACTTCGCTAACACACATATATTCTACAAAAATCCTATGAAATAACAAGATAGTAATGTTCTGTACTGCGTTTTTTAATACAAATTTAATTATCAATAAATATGACAAATGAATAAATAATTTTATAATACTATGCTCCGGCTTAGAGCTTGAAACACAAAATATCTCAGAGTTGGCAAAATTGATTTCAAAACATTATCGTTCAGTCACTTTCAATAAATTGCTATGTTTTTAAAATCTGGAGTTCTTTTCTTCATGAAAATAGACATAAACGTTGGTTACATCAAAAAAGTACACTACCATACCTTATACGTACTTAGGATTTATAATGTGTTTGTACAATTTGTTCGGTAGTGTCGTATTTCTGTTACAGTAGTTGTGTTCACAAATAAGGTTATCTATATAGTTTAACAAAATGTTTTTTATGTAAGTAAATTATGCCTTTACCTTTGAAAGAAAATACTACTTTTTAAATAGTGAGAAATTTTATCATTTGAAAATAATTTAAGTAATTTAGGGTTTTGGGAATAAGGAAGTTATTCGGTACTTATCAATTTGTCTCACGTTGAAATGTCATCATCAGGATAGGCGTATATTCTTCGAATTTGGGCTGGTTTAAAACTTCTAACACCTCCTTCATCTGGTCTTGGGTTTTTTCTTTAATTAATTTAGTTAATCTGGGTCCAGGACATCATGTATTCTTTATATATCGACGTCTCTTCATATTGGGTCATCTTGGTTCACTGATTCGACTTTTTATAACTGTTTAAATTAAAATTTTAATCGGACCAATTTAACGCGTCGCTTACCCACGCTTCATTTCTTCAGAGTCTATCTAATTTAACGGAAAATAAGCCCTCAAACGTCTCGTTGTCATAGTACCATAATTCAATGCTTGGTTAATTACTCCTTACATACATTGTTAAAATATTTGAATTTTTATTCAAATTTATTAAGTATTTTCCTTATGATTTTATTCCCTTATAATTCCTTTGGGATAATAAATGACATCACTATTATCTTTCTTTCCTTTCAAAGTTTACAATGATACCTCATAAGGTCATATTCTGTTATACATTAACTATAGTCTAATTATTTGACATTTAATAAATAACATATCTTTCTTAAATTAAATTATTATAATAATATTTCTGTGTTAAAATAACTGATATATAATTACTGTCTATTCACTGGTCTTAGATTAGTAAGATTTCTTGTGAAATTGATACAATTTACATTTGAATGTCTTTGGCAGTTAAATGTCTTCATAGTCAAAATCAGCCATGATTGTTTTTTAGTGTATTTCTTTTTAATTTACATTCTGAATTCAGCCTGATGGGCTTTACTTATTTGTTTGTGTTTTAACTACTATTCAACATACATTTTCATTACTCTTCCTTTAAAATATCATAATTAGGTTTATGGACTGTAGGTTCCTTTCAGCCATATTCCTCCTTTAACATTGAACCAACTATTCTTTACAAGTCATTATTTATTACTAGTACTAACATTGATTTCTTTCTTGAGTTACAAACTAAAGTGATAAACATTGTCACTTTCCATGAAATTATGAAAGTTGATTCCCCTTTCAACATGGGGTGTTGTATTCTTTGCAATCTTAATTTTAATAACAAAACTTTAATTCTATTCTACCATACCATGTTAACACAAGTTATTTGTCTGGGCTTTCTCCCTGAATAATATCACAAGCTTCCTTAATATTAATTTGGACTACTATTTCTAATTACTTCTAGATATATTACTAATTATAATATCACTCCAATCATTGGTCGTTTATCAATGTTTCACAGAGTGTCTGCTTACTTATCATTCTATTTTGAATGTTTCACATCCACTTTCACCATTTTTTAGGGTATTTACACTTCACTAAAGCACTTCACTTTGGTTCACTGTTTTGTATTTAGTGTTATTTAATGGGTAATCCCTATACTTTACCATTTCTCACTATTTTGTTTTAATATGACATTTACTATTAACAATATTAGGCTAGTTGTGTTTTGTTAAATCTAACCTTTCTGACTGGGTTAGTGTACTTTTCCTATATTACATTGCTTTACAATTGTATTGTCTTTAAAATGGGTACATAGGTTAATTTCATGACAATAATAATATTGGTTTCATTAATACATAATTATTCAAGGTTTATTGACCATATTCTATCTTTAAGTATACAATCTTTCCCTTTTATATGTGTGTTAGTTTCCCCTTGGGTTCAACCTGTCTCCTCTTCATTCTTCCTCTTCTTCATCTTCAATAGTCTTCATCTTCAATCGGTTCTCCTCTTCTTCTCTTCTGGTTTAAATTCTGTTTAATTGTAGGGATCTGTTCTCTTCTTCTGTTTCTTCTTTAGTTCTGTGTTCCTCATTGTTTTGTCTATCATATTTTTCTTAAGTATGTTACGTGGTTCCCTTCTGTATGTTTGGGTTGTTGGCTCAATCACTTGGGTTGGGTAATATCGTTGTACGTCTTGTCAAAGTATTTACATTTTAATCATTTTTTAAACATTTTATTTCATATGAAGTAATTTTATATCAAGAATTATCTTTTTTATCACTGGTACGGGATTTGGCTTAATTGTATCGTTACATAATGCCTCTCCTCTAAAATTGATCATTTTAATAAAACACTAGCATAGTTTTTTATGAAATTATCAGTTATAGATAACTTTTTTCCTCCTCTTCCTTGTTTGTTTCTCCATTCTCCATTTCTCTTCTTACTTAATTCACTCCATTTTATTTGGATCTGCTTTTATTTATTTCCATTGGTGCATTATCCCTCATACACAAATTTTTCCCTAACTTTTATATAGTAGCTGGTTTCTCCCATTACTACTCATTTTTCTGAGACTAGAGGCACATCTTCTCTACTCAGTTCATTGGATTGCTTGACTTTTCAACAGTCAATCTTAAATCTTTGTCAACTTGTGACTTAATAATAATATTATATACTTTGGGATTGTCCACCTTGTGGTTTGTTTTTAGATCACTTTATCATTACTACTCATTCTTCCTTCCGCTATACCTTAACTATACACTATCATCTACTCATACACTATATTGAGAAATTTTATCTTTATTCATATGTTAATTTCATCATATCTCACTTTTCATTATTTTGTTTTCAATGTTCGTTGTGATCATTTTAATTGTCTTAGACATTTTTTTTATAATTTTTTCTTAATCATTTAGCAGAATTCTGCTTTAGCCATATCTGTATATTGGTTTTATACATAATTTCCCTCTCTCCTTGTACCAGGTATAATTTTATTTTTATTTTTTTCTTATAATACTTTTGATTCAATATAATTTTAAGTATTTATCTCAGTAATTTGAGCTTGATTTTATTTTTTGGTTCATTTCATACTGTATTCAACATCATTTTTGATAATTCTTTGGTAAGTTAATGGTCTTACCTTAAAGGAATGTTTGTAGCGTATTCCTTTTTAGCTATTTTTTGTTTTAATTATAATTGTAAGTTTGTACTTCTTACATTTTTATTATATAGGAATGTGTGTAACTTATTCCTTATTATCTCACTTTTTTACTTCATACTTCATATATCATTTTTTGTTATATTGTAAACTGATTTAAATTGAAAGGAATTTGTGTAACTGTTTCCTTTGTTTTTTTTTTCATTATTATAAAACTTTTTTATTGTTCCGCATATATCATCTAAATAAGTTAGTAAGCTGCTCTTACAATCTCTTTTGGAATTTTGAAATATGTTTCATTTCACAATGGTTTTATTCTTCTTCGTAAAACTTTTTTATCGAAGTTTGGTTATAGACTCCCTTGATTTTCCTTGTATTGATATTACTGATCTGGTAAGTAATATTACCAATGTCTTTTGTGATGATATACGGTCTATTCTGATATACACAATTGTTCTATTCATATCGCTATACACCGGACCTTGTTATTTATTTTTGTAAGTTGACTTCTCCTTTTCTTTCCTTTATTATTTCCTTCTCTTGTTCGACTCTTTGTTATTATGCACCTCTACTCCTTCAAGTGCTTGGTAGACACACTTATTCTGGATAATATTTTATTCATGTCATCACCACCTTACTACATGTTGGGGCCATACCCTCTCTCCAAAGCTTAAATCATCTTCTACATTACCTTCGTTTCTGTGGTTATCAGGTGGTTCTTGGCTAAGTTCTGCCCTTATGTTGTTTACTTGAGCTGTCCGGGGTCCTTCGTCAATGATTTGCCTTTCTGTCTGAGGTGTGTTCGATCGATTCCCTTTACTTCTTGGTGGAATCCAAAGTTCCGGCGGGTTTCGTTTGTTATACGCTATGCGGAAATTTTCTTCTGGGTCATTGCTGAATGGTATCCAGTCATAGTCTTCTTCTACTGGTTGATTACTTCCGGATCTAACTCCTTCAACATTATTGGCCTGCAGTATCTTTTCCGCCTTCTCTTCCCTTTGTATTCGGACTGCTCTGGTGTGTATTACCGTCTCCTTTCTTATGAGGTAATTCTCTGTTACTTGGTATAGTATTTCTTCTACTACCATGGGTTCCACTCTATCCATGCCTACGTCGTTCACTTTAAGAGGTAGTTTGTTAATCGGTGGAGTTAATGGTAATTCCTTTGCTAATGTCATTATTAAATTTTTATTTTGCATTTCCAATGCTGGTGGAATTCTGTGTTTTAAAAACCTGTGCAATTTGTGACACACTATTCTGTTGTGGGTCCTTTCTATTTCTTGTATTTCCCATTTAAGTATATATTTGCTGAATTTTTCATCCACTGGTTGGTTGTGAATTCCTTTTATAACTTCCCTCAGAGTCCTCCTACAATCTTTATACTTTATTAATCTGCTCTGATCAGTAATGGGTAAATTAAATACATCGATGAGGCCGTTCTTCATCATCTCCACTTCTTCTCGTGTTTTGATGAGTTTCCTCTTATATACCTTTCTTAATTCCTCTGTTTTCTTAATCTTCTTAATGATTCGATTCTTTTTTCTTCCTCTTCTGTTGTTGGTTTTTATGTGCCTCTCCTCTAGTTCCTTGACCATCTCCTTCTGTGTTATTTTCTGATTCCCCGGTTCCATGTTCTCGTTCACCGTTTCTTTGATACCTTCAGGAGTGCTGTCTAGTGTTTCATTCCTTGGTTTGAAATCACTAACTAAAGTTTCTTGAAGTTGATTTACTGGGTAACTTGTTTCTTCCCATCTCTTATTCATCCTTGTTTTTGTCTGTTTGTCTTCTTCACGAAACTCTGCAAACATGAATCTCAATTCTTCTCTGTTCTTCTCACCTTCTTCCTCGATTTTTCTTTGGAGAATATCATGATTATTTTCCATCTTTTGATTTACTATTTCTAGATCCTTCTTGATGTGTTTCTTCAACTCTTCACTCTTCTTTTCCAATGTCTCCTGACTTCTCTTCAAGTCTTCATGGTTGCTCTCTATCTTGTCATTCAGGAATTCTACGCTCTCTTTCATTTGCTTCTTCAATTCTTCAACGTTTTGGTCCAGTTTTTCCAGTTTCTCCAGTTTTTTAATCAAATCTTCCTGGTTCCTATTCATTTGTCCAAACTGTTCCATCATCATTCTCATCAAACTATCTAGTTTCGTTTCTTCTGTTGGTTCGACTGGTTGTTGGTTTACCATGACTTCTACTTCTATTTCCGGTTCAGGTGGATTGGGATTTTCCATTTGGTCCTCCTGTGGGTTTTCTTCTGACAATTCTCCCGTCGTTTCCTGCATTTCTACTTCCTCAACTTCCTCCATTTCTTCGGGGTTTCCTTCTTGGTTTGGTGTTTCCTTCCCTTTGCGTCTCGTAACCATACCGTGTCTATTCATGACCGCCGCTAGTTAGTCTTCCTAGCCGCACGTTGCTGGTCGCCAATATGTAACGCTAGTAAATGTGGTCGTACCTATTGAAATGTATCACACTTGTTTATTTTGTGTATTAGTGTGAATGTAGTGTGTTTGCCTCACACTGGTCGTTACATAAATCGACGTCACTACTGGAGTCCGTAGCGTTGTCAATGTTAACAGTACAACCTACCTGTTAATTCATAGGGATCGTTATTCCCGGGTGGCGCCAAATTGTTTCTGTTAAAACAATTAAAATATTTAATTTCTCAGATAATACGTGATATTAGCATAGACAGCTGTGGCATTCGAATTGTTCCCGCTGCTACACAGGTTGTCGACTCGGCCACTCGTGATGAGCGCTAGTTGGCTGTGGCTTAAAACTTCGCTAACACACATATATTCTACAAAAATCCTATGAAATAACAAGATAGTAATGTTCTGTACTGCGTTTTTTAATACAAATTTAATTATCAATAAATATGACAAATGAATAAATAATTTTATAATACTATGCTCCGGCTTAGAGCTTGAAACACAAAATATCTCAGAGTTGGCAAAATTGATTTCAAAACATTATCGTTCAGTCACTTTCAATAAATTGCTATGTTTTTAAAATCTGGAGTTCTTTTCTTCATGAAAATAGACATAAACGTTGGTTACATCAAAAAAGTACACTACCATACCTTATACGTACTTAGGATTTATAATGTGTTTGTACAATTTGTTCGGTAGTGTCGTATTTCTGTTACAGTAGTTGTGTTCACAAATAAGGTTATCTATATAGTTTAACAAAATGTTTTTTATGTAAGTAAATTATGCCTTTACCTTTGAAAGAAAATACTACTTTTTAAATAGTGAGAAATTTTATCATTTGAAAATAATTTAAGTAATTTAGGGTTTTGGGAATAAGGAAGTTATTCGGTACTTATCAATTTGTCTCACGTTGAAATGTCATCATCAGGATAGGCGTATATTCTTCGAATTTGGGCTGGTTTAAAACTTCTAACACCTCCTTCATCTGGTCTTGGGTTTTTTCTTTAATTAATTTAGTTAATCTGGGTCCAGGACATCATGTATTCTTTATATATCGACGTCTCTTCATATTGGGTCATCTTGGTTCACTGATTCGACTTTTTATAACTGTTTAAATTAAAATTTTAATCGGACCAATTTAACGCGTCGCTTACCCACGCTTCATTTCTTCAGAGTCTATCTAATTTAACGGAAAATAAGCCCTCAAACGTCTCGTTGTCATAGTACCATAATTCAATGCTTGGTTAATTACTCCTTACATACATTGTTAAAATATTTGAATTTTTATTCAAATTTATTAAGTATTTTCCTTATGATTTTATTCCCTTATAATTCCTTTGGGATAATAAATGACATCACTATTATCTTTCTTTCCTTTCAAAGTTTACAATGATACCTCATAAGGTCATATTCTGTTATACATTAACTATAGTCTAATTATTTGACATTTAATAAATAACATATCTTTCTTAAATTAAATTATTATAATAATATTTCTGTGTTAAAATAACTGATATATAATTACTGTCTATTCACTGGTCTTAGATTAGTAAGATTTCTTGTGAAATTGATACAATTTACATTTGAATGTCTTTGGCAGTTAAATGTCTTCATAGTCAAAATCAGCCATGATTGTTTTTTAGTGTATTTCTTTTTAATTTACATTCTGAATTCAGCCTGATGGGCTTTACTTATTTGTTTGTGTTTTAACTACTATTCAACATACATTTTCATTACTCTTCCTTTAAAATATCATAATTAGGTTTATGGACTGTAGGTTCCTTTCAGCCATATTCCTCCTTTAACATTGAACCAACTATTCTTTACAAGTCATTATTTATTACTAGTACTAACATTGATTTCTTTCTTGAGTTACAAACTAAAGTGATAAACATTGTCACTTTCCATGAAATTATGAAAGTTGATTCCCCTTTCAACATGGGGTGTTGTATTCTTTGCAATCTTAATTTTAATAACAAAACTTTAATTCTATTCTACCATACCATGTTAACACAAGTTATTTGTCTGGGCTTTCTCCCTGAATAATATCACAAGCTTCCTTAATATTAATTTGGACTACTATTTCTAATTACTTCTAGATATATTACTAATTATAATATCACTCCAATCATTGGTCGTTTATCAATGTTTCACAGAGTGTCTGCTTACTTATCATTCTATTTTGAATGTTTCACATCCACTTTCACCATTTTTTAGGGTATTTACACTTCACTAAAGCACTTCACTTTGGTTCACTGTTTTGTATTTAGTGTTATTTAATGGGTAATCCCTATACTTTACCATTTCTCACTATTTTGTTTTAATATGACATTTACTATTAACAATATTAGGCTAGTTGTGTTTTGTTAAATCTAACCTTTCTGACTGGGTTAGTGTACTTTTCCTATATTACATTGCTTTACAATTGTATTGTCTTTAAAATGGGTACATAGGTTAATTTCATGACAATAATAATATTGGTTTCATTAATACATAATTATTCAAGGTTTATTGACCATATTCTATCTTTAAGTATACAATCTTTCCCTTTTATATGTGTGTTAGTTTCCCCTTGGGTTCAACCTGTCTCCTCTTCATTCTTCCTCTTCTTCATCTTCAATAGTCTTCATCTTCAATCGGTTCTCCTCTTCTTCTCTTCTGGTTTAAATTCTGTTTAATTGTAGGGATCTGTTCTCTTCTTCTGTTTCTTCTTTAGTTCTGTGTTCCTCATTGTTTTGTCTATCATATTTTTCTTAAGTATGTTACGTGGTTCCCTTCTGTATGTTTGGGTTGTTGGCTCAATCACTTGGGTTGGGTAATATCGTTGTACGTCTTGTCAAAGTATTTACATTTTAATCATTTTTTAAACATTTTATTTCATATGAAGTAATTTTATATCAAGAATTATCTTTTTTATCACTGGTACGGGATTTGGCTTAATTGTATCGTTACATAATGCCTCTCCTCTAAAATTGATCATTTTAATAAAACACTAGCATAGTTTTTTATGAAATTATCAGTTATAGATAACTTTTTTCCTCCTCTTCCTTGTTTGTTTCTCCATTCTCCATTTCTCTTCTTACTTAATTCACTCCATTTTATTTGGATCTGCTTTTATTTATTTCCATTGGTGCATTATCCCTCATACACAAATTTTTCCCTAACTTTTATATAGTAGCTGGTTTCTCCCATTACTACTCATTTTTCTGAGACTAGAGGCACATCTTCTCTACTCAGTTCATTGGATTGCTTGACTTTTCAACAGTCAATCTTAAATCTTTGTCAACTTGTGACTTAATAATAATATTATATACTTTGGGATTGTCCACCTTGTGGTTTGTTTTTAGATCACTTTATCATTACTACTCATTCTTCCTTCCGCTATACCTTAACTATACACTATCATCTACTCATACACTATATTGAGAAATTTTATCTTTATTCATATGTTAATTTCATCATATCTCACTTTTCATTATTTTGTTTTCAATGTTCGTTGTGATCATTTTAATTGTCTTAGACATTTTTTTTATAATTTTTTCTTAATCATTTAGCAGAATTCTGCTTTAGCCATATCTGTATATTGGTTTTATACATAATTTCCCTCTCTCCTTGTACCAGGTATAATTTTATTTTTATTTTTTTCTTATAATACTTTTGATTCAATATAATTTTAAGTATTTATCTCAGTAATTTGAGCTTGATTTTATTTTTTGGTTCATTTCATACTGTATTCAACATCATTTTTGATAATTCTTTGGTAAGTTAATGGTCTTACCTTAAAGGAATGTTTGTAGCGTATTCCTTTTTAGCTATTTTTTGTTTTAATTATAATTGTAAGTTTGTACTTCTTACATTTTTATTATATAGGAATGTGTGTAACTTATTCCTTATTATCTCACTTTTTTACTTCATACTTCATATATCATTTTTTGTTATATTGTAAACTGATTTAAATTGAAAGGAATTTGTGTAACTGTTTCCTTTGTTTTTTTTTTTCATTATTATAAAACTTTTTTATTGTTCCGCATATATCATCTAAATAAGTTAGTAAGCTGCTCTTACAATCTCTTTTGGAATTTTGAAATATGTTTCATTTCACAATGGTTTTATTCTTCTTCGTAAAACTTTTTTATCGAAGTTTGGTTATAGACTCCCTTGATTTTCCTTGTATTGATATTACTGATCTGGTAAGTAATATTACCAATGTCTTTTGTGATGATATACGGTCTATTCTGATATACACAATTGTTCTATTCATATCGCTATACACCGGACCTTGTTATTTATTTTTGTAAGTTGACTTCTCCTTTTCTTTCCTTTATTATTTCCTTCTCTTGTTCGACTCTTTGTTATTATGCACCTCTACTCCTTCAAGTGCTTGGTAGACACACTTATTCTGGATAATATTTTATTCATGTCATCACCACCTTACTACATGTTGGGGCCATACCCTCTCTCCAAAGCTTAAATCATCTTCTACATTACCTTCGTTTCTGTGGTTATCAGGTGGTTCTTGGCTAAGTTCTGCCCTTATGTTGTTTACTTGAGCTGTCCGGGGTCCTTCGTCAATGATTTGCCTTTCTGTCTGAGGTGTGTTCGATCGATTCCCTTTACTTCTTGGTGGAATCCAAAGTTCCGGCGGGTTTCGTTTGTTATACGCTATGCGGAAATTTTCTTCTGGGTCATTGCTGAATGGTATCCAGTCATAGTCTTCTTCTACTGGTTGGTTACTTCCGGATCTAACTCCTTCAACATTATTGGCCTGCAGTATCTTTTCCGCCTTCTCTTCCCTTTGTATTCGGACTGCTCTGGTGTGTATTACCGTCTCCTTTCTTATGAGGTAATTCTCTGTTACTTGGTATAGTATTTCTTCTACTACCATGGGTTCCACTCTATCCATGCCTACGTCATTCACTTTAAGAGGTAGTTTGTTAATCGGTGGAGTTAATGGTAATTCCTTTGCTAATGTCATTATTAAATTTTTATTTTGCATTTCCAATGCTGGTGGAATTCTGTGTTTTAAAAACCTGTGCAATTTGTGACACACTATTCTGTTGTGGGTCCTTTCTATTTCTTGTATTTCCCATTTAAGTATATATTTGCTGAATTTTTCATCCACTGGTTGGTTGTGAATTCCTTTTATAACTTCCCTCAGAGTCCTCCTACAATCTTTATACTTTATTAATCTGCTCTGATCAGTAATGGGTAAATTAAATACATCGATGAGGCCGTTCTTCATCATCTCCACTTCTTCTCGTGTTTTGATGAGTTTCCTCTTATATACCTTTCTTAATTCCTCTGTTTTCTTAATCTTCTTAATGATTCAATTCTTTTTTCTTCCTCTTCTGTTGTTGGTTTTTATGTGCCTCTCCTCTAGTTCCTTGACCATCTCCTTCTGTGTTATTTTCTGATTCCCCGGTTCCATGTTCTCGTTCACCGTTTCTTTGATACCTTCAGGAGTGCTGTCTAGTGTTTCATTCCTTGGTTTGAAATCACTAACTAAAGTTTCTTGAAGTTGATTTACTGGGTAACTTGTTTCTTCCCATCTCTTATTCATCCTTGTTTTTGTCTGTTTGTCTTCTTCACGAAACTCTGCAAACATGAATCTCAATTCTTCTCTGTTCTTCTCACCTTCTTCCTCGATTTTTCTTTGGAGAATATCATGATTATTTTCCATCTTTTGATTTACTATTTCTAGATCCTTCTTGATGTGTTTCTTCAACTCTTCACTCTTCTTTTCCAATGTCTCCTGACTTCTCTTCAAGTCTTCATGGTTGCTCTCTATCTTGTCATTCAGGAATTCTACGCTCTCTTTCATTTGCTTCTTCAATTCTTCAACGTTTTGGTCCAGTTTTTCCAGTTTCTCCAGTTTTTTAATCAAATCTTCCTGGTTCCTATTCATTTGTCCAAACTGTTCCATCATCATTCTCATCAAACTATCTAGTTTCGTTTCTTCTGTTGGTTCGACTGGTTGTTGGTTTACCATGACTTCTACTTCTATTTCCGGTTCAGGTGGATTGGGATTTTCCATTTGGTCCTCCTGTGGGTTTTCTTCTGACAATTCTCCCGTCGTTTCCTGCATTTCTACTTCCTCAACTTCCTCCATTTCTTCGGGGTTTCCTTCTTGGTTTGGTGTTTCCTTCCCTTTGCGTCTCGTAACCATACCGTGTCTATTCATGACCGCCGCTAGTTAGTCTTCCTAGCCGCACGTTGCTGGTCGCCAATATGTAACGCTAGTAAATGTGGTCGTACCTATTGAAATGTATCACACTTGTTTATTTTGTGTATTAGTGTGAATGTAGTGTGTTTGCCTCACACTGGTCGTTACATAAATCGACGTCACTACTGGAGTCCGTAGCGTTGTCAATGTTAACAGTACAACCTACCTGTTAATTCATAGGGATCGTTATTCCCGGGTGGCGCCAAATTGTTTCTGTTAAAACAATTAAAATATTTAATTTCTCAGATAATACGTGATATTAGCATAGACAGCTGTGGCATTCGAATTGTTCCCGCTGCTACACAGGTTGTCGACTCGGCCACTCGTGATGAGCGCTAGTTGGCTGTGGCTTAAAACTTCGCTAACACACATATATTCTACAAAAATCCTATGAAATAACAAGATAGTAATGTTCTGTACTGCGTTTTTTAATACAAATTTAATTATCAATAAATATGACAAATGAATAAATAATTTTATAATACTATGCTCCGGCTTAGAGCTTGAAACACAAAATATCTCAGAGTTGGCAAAATTGATTTCAAAACATTATCGTTCAGTCACTTTCAATAAATTGCTATGTTTTTAAAATCTGGAGTTCTTTTGATCATGAAAATAGACATAAACGTTGGTTACATCAAAAAAGTACACTACCATACCTTATACGTACTTAGGATTTATAATGTGTTTGTACAATTTGTTCGGTAGTGTCGTATTTCTGTTACAGTAGTTGTGTTCACAAATAAGGTTATCTATATAGTTTAACAAAATGTTTTTTATGTAAGTAAATTATGCCTTTACCTTTGAAAGAAAATACTACTTTTTAAATAGTGAGAAATTTTATCATTTGAAAATAATTTAAGTAATTTAGGGTTTTGGGAATAAGGAAGTTATTCGGTACTTATCAATTTGTCTCACGTTGAAATGTCATCATCAGGATAGGCGTATATTCTTCGAATTTGGGCTGGTTTAAAACTTCTAACACCTCCTTCATCTGGTCTTGGGTTTTTTCTTTAATTAATTTAGTTAATCTGGTTCCAGGACATCATGTATTCTTTATATATCGACGTCTCTTCATATTGGGTCATCTTGGTTCACTGATTCGACTTTTTATAACTGTTTAAATTAAAATTTTAATCGGACCAATTTAACGCGTCGCTTACCCACGCTTCGTTTCTTCAGAGTCTATCTAATTTAACGGAAAATAAGCCCTCAAACGTCTCGTTGTCATAGTAACCATAATTCAATGCTTGGTTAATTACTCCTTACATACATTGTTAAAATATTTGAATTTTTATTCAAATTTATTAAGTATTTTCCTAATGATTTTATTCCCTTATAATTCCTTTGGGATAATAAATGACATCACTATTATCTTTCTTTCCTTTCAAAGTTTACAATGATACCTCATAAGGTCATATTCTGTTATACATTAACTATAGTCTAATTATTTGACATTTAATAAATAACATATCTTTCTTAAATTAAATTATTACAATAATATTTCTGTGTTAAAATAACTGATATATAATTACTGTCTATTCACTGGTCTTAGATTAGTAAGATTTCTTGTGAAATTGATACAAATTACATTTGAATGTCTTTGGCAGTTAAATGTCTTCATAGTCAAAATCAGCCATGATTGTTTTTTAGTGTATTTCTTTTTAATTTACATTCTGAATTCAGCCTGATGGGCTTTACTTATTTGTTTGTGTTTTAACTACTATTCAACATACATTTTCATTACTCTTCCTTTAAAATTTCATAATTAGGTTTATGGACTGTAGGTTCCTTTCAGCCATATTCCTCCTTTAACATTGAACCAACTATTCTTTACAAGTCATTATTTATTACTAGTACTAACATTGATTTCTTTCTTGAGTTACAAACTAAAGTGATAAACATTGTCACTTTCCATGAAATTATGAAAGTTGATTCCCCTTTCAACGTGGGGTGTTGTATTCTTTGCAATCTTAATTTTAATAACAAAACTTTAATTCTATTCTACCATACCATGTTAACACAAGTTATTTGTCTGGGCTTTCTCCCTGAATAATATCACAAGCTTCCTTAATATTAATTTGGACTACTATTTCTAATTACTTCTAGATATATTACTAATTATAATATCACTCCAATCATTGGTCGTTTATCAATGTTTCACAGAGTGTCTGCTTACTTATCATTCTATTTTGAATGTTTCACATCCACTTTCACCATTTTTTAGGGTATTTACACTTCACTAAAGCACTTCACTTTGGTTCACTGTTTTGTATTTAGTGTTATTTAATGGGTAATCCCTATACTTTACCATTTCTCACTATTTTGTTTTAATATGACTTTTACTATTAACAATATTAGGCTAGTTGTGTTTTGTTAAATCTAACCTTTCTGACTGGGTTAGTGTACTTTTCCTATATTACATTGCTTTACAATTGTATTGCCTTTAAAATGGGTACATAGGTTAATTTCATGACAATAATAATATTGGTTTCATTAATACATAATTATTCAAGGTTTATTGACCGTATTCTATCTTTAAGTATACAATCTTTCCCTTTTATATGTGTGTTAGTTTCCCCTTGGGTTCAACCTGTCTCCTCTTCATTCTTCATCTTCAATAGTCTTCATCTTCAATCGGTTCTCCTCTTCTTCTCTTCTGGTTTAAATTCTGTTTAATTGTAGGGATCTGTTCTCTTCTTCTGTTTCTTCTTTAGTTCTGTGTTCCTCATTGTTTTGTCTATCATATTTTTCTTAAGTATGTTACGTGGTTCCCTTCTGTATGTTTGGGTTGTTGGCTCAATCACTTGGGTTGGGTAATATCGTTGTACGTCTTGTCAAAGTATTTACATTTTAATCATTTTTTAAACATTTTATTTCATATGAAGTAATTTTATATCAAGAATTATCTTTTTTATCACTGGTACGGGATTTGGCTTAATTGTATCGTTACATAATGCCTCTCCTCTAAAATTGATCATTTTAATAAAACACTAGCATAGTTTTTTATGAAATTATCAGTTATAGATAACTTTTTTCCTCCTCTTCCTTGTTTGTTTCTCCATTCTCCATTTCTCTTCTTACTTAATTCACTCCATTTTATTTGGATCTGCTTTTATTTATTTCCATTGGTGCATTATCCCTCATACACAAATTTTTCCCTAACTTTTATATAGTAGCTGGTTTCTCCCATTACTACTCATTTTTCTGAGACTAGAGGCACATCTTCTCTACTCAGTTCATTGGATTGCTTGACTTTTCAACAGTCAATCTTAAATCTTTGTCAACTTGTGACTTAATAATAATATTATATACTTTGGTATTGTCCACCTTGTGGTTTGTTTTTAGATCACTTTATCATTACTACTCATTCTTCCTTCCGCTATACCTTAACTATACACTATCATCTACTCATACACTATATTGAGAAATTTTATCTTTATTCATATGTTAATTTCATCATATCTCACTTTTCATTATTTTGTTTTCAATGTTCGTTGTGATCATTTTAATTGTCTTAGACATTTTTTTTATAATTTTTTCTTAATCATTTAGCAGAATTCTGCTTTAGCCATATCTGTATATTGGTTTTATACATAATTTCCCTCTCTCCTTGTACCAGGTATAATTTTATTTTTATTTTTTTCTTATAATACTTTTGATTCAATATAATTTTAAGTATTTATCTCAGTAATTTGAGCTTGATTTTATTTTTTGGTTCATTTCATACTGTATTCAACATCATTTTTGATAATTCTTTGGTAAGTTAATGGTCTTACCTTAAAGGAATGTTTGTAGCGTATTCCTTTTTAGCTATTTTTTGTTTTAATTATAATTGTAAGTTTGTACTTCTTACATTTTTATTATATAGGAATGTGTGTAACTTATTCCTTATTATCTCACTTTTTTACTTCATACTTCATATATCATTTTTTGTTATATTGTAAACTGATTTAAATTGAAAGGAATTTGTGTAACTGTTTCCTTTGTTTTTTTTTTCATTATTATAAAACTTTTTTATTGTTCCGCATATATCATCTAAATAAGTTAGTAAGCTGCTCTTACAATCTCTTTTGGAATTTTGAAATATGTTTCATTTCACAATGGTTTTATTCTTCTTCGTAAAACTTTTTTATCGAAGTTTGGTTATAGACTCCCTTGATTTTCCTTGTATTGATATTACTGATCTGGTAAGTAATATTACCAATGTCTTTTGTGATGATATACGGTCTATTCTGATATACACAATTGTTCTATTCATATCGCTATACACCGGACCTTGTTATTTATTTTTGTAAGTTGACTTCTCCTTTTCTTTCCTTTATTATTTCCTTCTCTTGTTCGACTCTTTGTTATTATGCACCTCTACTCCTTCAAGTGCTTGGTAGACACACTTATTCTGGATAATATTTTATTCATGTCATCACCACCTTACTACATGTTGGGGCCATACCCTCTCTCCAAAGCTTAAATCATCTTCTACATTACCTTCGTTTCTGTGGTTATCAGGTGGTTCTTGGCTAAGTTCTGCCCTTATGTTGTTTACTTGAGCTGTCCGGGGTCCTTCGTCAATGATTTGCCTTTCTGTCTGAGGTGTGTTCGATCGATTCCCTTTACTTCTTGGTGGAATCCAAAGTTCCGGCGGGTTTCGTTTGTTATACGCTATGCGGAAATTTTCTTCTGGGTCATTGCTGAATGGTATCCAGTCATAGTCTTCTTCTACTGGTTGATTACTTCCGGATCTAACTCCTTCAACATTATTGGCCTGCAGTATCTTTTCCGCCTTCTCTTCCCTTTGTATTCGGACTGCTCTGGTGTGTATTACCGTCTCCTTTCTTATGAGGTAATTCTCTGTTACTTGGTATAGTATTTCTTCTACTACCATGGGTTCCACTCTATCCATGCCTACGTCGTTCACTTTAAGAGGTAGTTTGTTAATCGGTGGAGTTAATGGTAATTCCTTTGCTAATGTCATTATTAAATTTTTATTTTGCATTTCCAATGCTGGTGGAATTCTGTGTTTTAAAAACCTGTGCAATTTGTGACACACTATTCTGTTGTGGGTCCTTTCTATTTCTTGTATTTCCCATTTAAGTATATATTTGCTGAATTTTTCATCCACTGGTTGGTTGTGAATTCCTTTTATAACTTCCCTCAGAGTCCTCCTACAATCTTTATACTTTATTAATCTGCTCTGATCAGTAATGGGTAAATTAAATACATCGATGAGGCCGTTCTTCATCATCTCCACTTCTTCTCGTGTTTTGATGAGTTTCCTCTTATATACCTTTCTTAATTCCTCTGTTTTCTTAATCTTCTTAATGATTCGATTCTTTTTTCTTCCTCTTCTGTTGTTGGTTTTTATGTGCCTCTCCTCTAGTTCCTTGACCATCTCCTTCTGTGTTATTTTCTGATTCCCCGGTTCCATGTTCTCGTTCACCGTTTCTTTGATACCTTCAGGAGTGCTGTCTAGTGTTTCATTCCTTGGTTTGAAATCACTAACTAAAGTTTCTTGAAGTTGATTTACTGGGTAACTTGTTTCTTCCCATCTCTTATTCATCCTTGTTTTTGTCTGTTTGTCTTCTTCACGAAACTCTGCAAACATGAATCTCAATTCTTCTCTGTTCTTCTCACCTTCTTCCTCGATTTTTCTTTGGAGAATATCATGATTATTTTCCATCTTTTGATTTACTATTTCTAGATCCTTCTTGATGTGTTTCTTCAACTCTTCACTCTTCTTTTCCAATGTCTCCTGACTTCTCTTCAAGTCTTCATGGTTGCTCTCTATCTTGTCATTCAGGAATTCTACGCTCTCTTTCATTTGCTTCTTCAATTCTTCAACGTTTTGGTCCAGTTTTTCCAGTTTCTCCAGTTTTTTAATCAAATCTTCCTGGTTCCTATTCATTTGTCCAAACTGTTCCATCATCATTCTCATCAAACTATCTAGTTTCGTTTCTTCTGTTGGTTCGACTGGTTGTTGGTTTACCATGACTTCTACTTCTATTTCCGGTTCAGGTGGATTGGGATTTTCCATTTGGTCCTCCTGTGGGTTTTCTTCTGACAATTCTCCCGTCGTTTCCTGCATTTCTACTTCCTCAACTTCCTCCATTTCTTCGGGGTTTCCTTCTTGGTTTGGTGTTTCCTTCCCTTTGCGTCTCGTAACCATACCGTGTCTATTCATGACCGCCGCTAGTTAGTCTTCCTAGCCGCACGTTGCTGGTCGCCAATATGTAACGCTAGTAAATGTGGTCGTACCTATTGAAATGTATCACACTTGTTTATTTTGTGTATTAGTGTGAATGTAGTGTGTTTGCCTCACACTGGTCGTTACATAAATCGACGTCACTACTGGAGTCCGTAGCGTTGTCAATGTTAACAGTACAACCTACCTGTTAATTCATAGGGATCGTTATTCCCGGGTGGCGCCAAATTGTTTCTGTTAAAACAATTAAAATATTTAATTTCTCAGATAATACGTGATATTAGCATAGACAGCTGTGGCATTCGAATTGTTCCCGCTGCTACACAGGTTGTCGACTCGGCCACTCGTGATGAGCGCTAGTTGGCTGTGGCTTAAAACTTCGCTAACACACATATATTCTACAAAAATCCTATGAAATAACAAGATAGTAATGTTCTGTACTGCGTTTTTTAATACAAATTTAATTATCAATAAATATGACAAATGAATAAATAATTTTATAATACTATGCTCCGGCTTAGAGCTTGAAACACAAAATATCTCAGAGTTGGCAAAATTGATTTCAAAACATTATCGTTCAGTCACTTTCAATAAATTGCTATGTTTTTAAAATCTGGAGTTCTTTTCTTCATGAAAATAGACATAAACGTTGGTTACATCAAAAAAGTACACTACCATACCTTATACGTACTTAGGATTTATAATGTGTTTGTACAATTTGTTCGGTAGTGTCGTATTTCTGTTACAGTAGTTGTGTTCACAAATAAGGTTATCTATATAGTTTAACAAAATGTTTTTTATGTAAGTAAATTATGCCTTTACCTTTGAAAGAAAATACTACTTTTTAAATAGTGAGAAATTTTATCATTTGAAAATAATTTAAGTAATTTAGGGTTTTGGGAATAAGGAAGTTATTCGGTACTTATCAATTTGTCTCACGTTGAAATGTCATCATCAGGATAGGCGTATATTCTTCGAATTTGGGCTGGTTTAAAACTTCTAACACCTCCTTCATCTGGTCTTGGGTTTTTTCTTTAATTAATTTAGTTAATCTGGGTCCAGGACATCATGTATTCTTTATATATCGACGTCTCTTCATATTGGGTCATCTTGGTTCACTGATTCGACTTTTTATAACTGTTTAAATTAAAATTTTAATCGGACCAATTTAACGCGTCGCTTACCCACGCTTCATTTCTTCAGAGTCTATCTAATTTAACGGAAAATAAGCCCTCAAACGTCTCGTTGTCATAGTACCATAATTCAATGCTTGGTTAATTACTCCTTACATACATTGTTAAAATATTTGAATTTTTATTCAAATTTATTAAGTATTTTCCTTATGATTTTATTCCCTTATAATTCCTTTGGGATAATAAATGACATCACTATTATCTTTCTTTCCTTTCAAAGTTTACAATGATACCTCATAAGGTCATATTCTGTTATACATTAACTATAGTCTAATTATTTGACATTTAATAAATAACATATCTTTCTTAAATTAAATTATTATAATAATATTTCTGTGTTAAAATAACTGATATATAATTACTGTCTATTCACTGGTATTAGATTAGTAAGATTTCTTGTGAAATTGATACAATTTACATTTGAATGTCTTTGGCAGTTAAATGTCTTCATAGTCAAAATCAGCCATGATTGTTTTTTAGTGTATTTCTTTTTAATTTACATTCTGAATTCAGCCTGATGGGCTTTACTTATTTGTTTGTGTTTTAACTACTATTCAACATACATTTTCATTACTCTTCCTTTAAAATATCATAATTAGGTTTATGGACTGTAGGTTCCTTTCAGCCATATTCCTCCTTTAACATTGAACCAACTATTCTTTACAAGTCATTATTTATTACTAGTACTAACATTGATTTCTTTCTTGAGTTACAAACTAAAGTGATAAACATTGTCACTTTCCATGAAATTATGAAAGTTGATTCCCCTTTCAACATGGGGTGTTGTATTCTTTGCAATCTTAATTTTAATAACAAAACTTTAATTCTATTCTACCATACCATGTTAACACAAGTTATTTGTCTGGGCTTTCTCCCTGAATAATATCACAAGCTTCCTTAATATTAATTTGGACTACTATTTCTAATTACTTCTAGATATATTACTAATTATAATATCACTCCAATCATTGGTCGTTTATCAATGTTTCACAGAGTGTCTGCTTACTTATCATTCTATTTTGAATGTTTCACATCCACTTTCACCATTTTTTAGGGTATTTACACTTCACTAAAGCACTTCACTTTGGTTCACTGTTTTGTATTTAGTGTTATTTAATGGGTAATCCCTATACTTTACCATTTCTCACTATTTTGTTTTAATATGACATTTACTATTAACAATATTAGGCTAGTTGTGTTTTGTTAAATCTAACCTTTCTGACTGGGTTAGTGTACTTTTCCTATATTACATTGCTTTACAATTGTATTGTCTTTAAAATGGGTACATAGGTTAATTTCATGACAATAATAATATTGGTTTCATTAATACATAATTATTCAAGGTTTATTGACCATATTCTATCTTTAAGTATACAATCTTTCCCTTTTATATGTGTGTTAGTTTCCCCTTGGGTTCAACCTGTCTCCTCTTCATTCTTCCTCTTCTTCATCTTCAATAGTCTTCATCTTCAATCGGTTCTCCTCTTCTTCTCTTCTGGTTTAAATTCTGTTTAATTGTAGGGATCTGTTCTCTTCTTCTGTTTCTTCTTTAGTTCTGTGTTCCTCATTGTTTTGTCTATCATATTTTTCTTAAGTATGTTACGTGGTTCCCTTCTGTATGTTTGGGTTGTTGGCTCAATCACTTGGGTTGGGTAATATCGTTGTACGTCTTGTCAAAGTATTTACATTTTAATCATTTTTTAAACATTTTATTTCATATGAAGTAATTTTATATCAAGAATTATCTTTTTTATCACTGGTACGGGATTTGGCTTAATTGTATCGTTACATAATGCCTCTCCTCTAAAATTGATCATTTTAATAAAACACTAGCATAGTTTTTTATGAAATTATCAGTTATAGATAACTTTTTTCCTCCTCTTCCTTGTTTGTTTCTCCATTCTCCATTTCTCTTCTTACTTAATTCACTCCATTTTATTTGGATCTGCTTTTATTTATTTCCATTGGTGCATTATCCCTCATACACAAATTTTTCCCTAACTTTTATATAGTAGCTGGTTTCTCCCATTACTACTCATTTTTCTGAGACTAGAGGCACATCTTCTCTACTCAGTTCATTGGATTGCTTGACTTTTCAACAGTCAATCTTAAATCTTTGTCAACTTGTGACTTAATAATAATATTATATACTTTGGGATTGTCCACCTTGTGGTTTGTTTTTAGATCACTTTATCATTACTACTCATTCTTCCTTCCGCTATACCTTAACTATACACTATCATCTACTCATACACTATATTGAGAAATTTTATCTTTATTCATATGTTAATTTCATCATATCTCACTTTTCATTATTTTGTTTTCAATGTTCGTTGTGATCATTTTAATTGTCTTAGACATTTTTTTTATAATTTTTTCTTAATCATTTAGCAGAATTCTGCTTTAGCCATATCTGTATATTGGTTTTATACATAATTTCCCTCTCTCCTTGTACCAGGTATAATTTTATTTTTATTTTTTTCTTATAATACTTTTGATTCAATATAATTTTAAGTATTTATCTCAGTAATTTGAGCTTGATTTTATTTTTTGGTTCATTTCATACTGTATTCAACATCATTTTTGATAATTCTTTGGTAAGTTAATGGTCTTACCTTAAAGGAATGTTTGTAGCGTATTCCTTTTTAGCTATTTTTTGTTTTAATTATAATTGTAAGTTTGTACTTCTTACATTTTTATTATATAGGAATGTGTGTAACTTATTCCTTATTATCTCACTTTTTTACTTCATACTTCATATATCATTTTTTGTTATATTGTAAACTGATTTAAATTGAAAGGAATTTGTGTAACTGTTTCCTTTGTTTTTTTTTTTCATTATTATAAAACTTTTTTATTGTTCCGCATATATCATCTAAATAAGTTAGTAAGCTGCTCTTACAATCTCTTTTGGAATTTTGAAATATGTTTCATTTCACAATGGTTTTATTCTTCTTCGTAAAACTTTTTTATCGAAGTTTGGTTATAGACTCCCTTGATTTTCCTTGTATTGATATTACTGATCTGGTAAGTAATATTACCAATGTCTTTTGTGATGATATACGGTCTATTCTGATATACACAATTGTTCTATTCATATCGCTATACACCGGACCTTGTTATTTATTTTTGTAAGTTGACTTCTCCTTTTCTTTCCTTTATTATTTCCTTCTCTTGTTCGACTCTTTGTTATTATGCACCTCTACTCCTTCAAGTGCTTGGTAGACACACTTATTCTGGATAATATTTTATTCATGTCATCACCACCTTACTACATGTTGGGGCCATACCCTCTCTCCAAAGCTTAAATCATCTTCTACATTACCTTCGTTTCTGTGGTTATCAGGTGGTTCTTGGCTAAGTTCTGCCCTTATGTTGTTTACTTGAGCTGTCCGGGGTCCTTCGTCAATGATTTGCCTTTCTGTCTGAGGTGTGTTCGATCGATTCCCTTTACTTCTTGGTGGAATCCAAAGTTCCGGCGGGTTTCGTTTGTTATACGCTATGCGGAAATTTTCTTCTGGGTCATTGCTGAATGGTATCCAGTCATAGTCTTCTTCTACTGGTTGGTTACTTCCGGATCTAACTCCTTCAACATTATTGGCCTGCAGTATCTTTTCCGCCTTCTCTTCCCTTTGTATTCGGACTGCTCTGGTGTGTATTACCGTCTCCTTTCTTATGAGGTAATTCTCTGTTACTTGGTATAGTATTTCTTCTACTACCATGGGTTCCACTCTATCCATGCCTACGTCATTCACTTTAAGAGGTAGTTTGTTAATCGGTGGAGTTAATGGTAATTCCTTTGCTAATGTCATTATTAAATTTTTATTTTGCATTTCCAATGCTGGTGGAATTCTGTGTTTTAAAAACCTGTGCAATTTGTGACACACTATTCTGTTGTGGGTCCTTTCTATTTCTTGTATTTCCCATTTAAGTATATATTTGCTGAATTTTTCATCCACTGGTTGGTTGTGAATTCCTTTTATAACTTCCCTCAGAGTCCTCCTACAATCTTTATACTTTATTAATCTGCTCTGATCAGTAATGGGTAAATTAAATACATCGATGAGGCCGTTCTTCATCATCTCCACTTCTTCTCGTGTTTTGATGAGTTTCCTCTTATATACCTTTCTTAATTCCTCTGTTTTCTTAATCTTCTTAATGATTCGATTCTTTTTTCTTCCTCTTCTGTTGTTGGTTTTTATGTGCCTCTCCTCTAGTTCCTTGACCATCTCCTTCTGTGTTATTTTCTGATTCCCCGGTTCCATGTTCTCGTTCACCGTTTCTTTGATACCTTCAGGAGTGCTGTCTAGTGTTTCATTCCTTGGTTTGAAATCACTAACTAAAGTTTCTTGAAGTTGATTTACTGGGTAACTTGTTTCTTCCCATCTCTTATTCATCCTTGTTTTTGTCTGTTTGTCTTCTTCACGAAACTCTGCAAACATGAATCTCAATTCTTCTCTGTTCTTCTCACCTTCTTCCTCGATTTTTCTTTGGAGAATATCGTGATTATTTTCCATCTTTGATTTACTATTTCTAGATCCTTCTTGATGTGTTTCTTCAACTCTTCACTCGTCTTTTCCAATGCCTCCTGACTTCTCTTCAAGTCTTCATGGTTGCTCTCTATCTTGTCATTCAGGAATTCTACGCTCTCTTTCATTTGCTTCTTCAATTCTTCAACGTTTTGGTCCAGTTTTTCCAGTTTCTCCAGTTTTTTAATCAAATCTTCCTGGTTCCTATTCATTTGTCCAAACTGTTCCATCATCATTCTCATCAAACTATCTAGTTTCGTTTCTTCTGTTGGTTCAACTGGTTGTTGGTTTACCATGACTTCTACTTCTATTTCCGGTTCAGGTGGATTGGGATTTTCCATTTGGTCCTCCTGTGGGTTTTCTTCTGACAATTCTCCCGTCGTTTCCTGCATTTCTACTTCCTCAACTTCCTCCATTTCTTCGGGGTTTCCTTCTTGGTTTGGTGTTTCCTTCCCTTTGCGTCTCGTAACCATACCGTGTCTATTCATGACCGCCGCTAGTTAGTCTTCCTAGCCGCACGTTGCTGGTCGCCAATATGTAACGCTAGTAAATGTGGTCGTACCTATTGAAATGTATCACACTTGTTTATTTTGTGTATTAGTGTGAATGTAGTGTGTTTGCCTCACACTGGTCGTTACATAAATCGACGTCACTACTGGAGTCCGTAGCGTTGTCAATGTTAACAGTACAACCTACCTGTTAATTCATAGGGATCGTTATTCCCGGGTGGCGCCAAATTGTTTCTGTTAAAACAATTAAAATATTTAATTTCTCAGATAATACGTGATATTAGCATAGACAGCTGTGGCATTCGAATTGTTCCCGCTGCTACACAGGTTGTCGACTCGGCCACTCGTGATGAGCGCTAGTTGGCTGTGGCTTAAAACTTCGCTAACACACATATATTCTACAAAAATCCTATGAAATAACAAGATAGTAATGTTCTGTACTGCGTTTTTTAATATAAATTTAATTATCAATAAATATGACAAATGAATAAATAATTTTATAATACTATGCTCCGGCTTAGAGCTTGAAACACAAAATATCTCAGAGTTGGCAAAATTGATTTCAAAACATTATCGTTCAGTCACTTTCAATAAATTGCTATGTTTTTAAAATCTGGAGTTCTTTTCTTCATGAAAATAGACATAAACGTTGGTTACATCAAAAAAGTACACTACCATAGCTTATACGTACTTAGGATTTATAATGTGTTTGTACAATTTGTTCGGTAGTGTCGTATTTCTGTTACAGTAGTTGTGTTCACAAATAAGGTTATCTATATAGTTTAACAAAATGTTTTTTATGTAAGTAAATTATGCCTTTACCTTTGAAAGAAAATACTACTTTTTAAATAGTGAGAAATTTTATCATTTGAAAATAATTTAAGTAATTTAGGGTTTTGGGAATAAGGAAGTTATTCGGTACTTATCAATTCGTCTCACGTTGAAATGTCATCATCAGGATAGGCGTATATTCTTCGAATTTGGGCTGGTTTAAAACTTCTAACACCTCCTTCATCTGGTCTTGGGTTTTTTCTTTAATTAATTTAGTTAATCTGGTTCCAGGACATCATGTATTCTTTATATATCGACGTCTCTTCATATTGGGTCATCTTGGTTCACTGATTCGACTTTTTATAACTGTTTAAATTAAAATTTTAATCGGACCAATTTAACGCGTCGCTTACCCACGCTTCGTTTCTTCAGAGTCTATATAATTTAACGGAAAATAAGCCCTCAAACGTCTCGTTGTCATAGTAACCATAATTCAATGCTTGGTTAATTACTCCTTACATACATTGTTAAAATATTTGAATTTTTATTCAAATTTATTAAGTATTTTCCTAATGATTTTATTCCCTTATAATTCCTTTGGGATAATAAATGACATCACTATTATCTTTCTTTCCTTTCAAAGTTTACAATGATACCTCATAAGGTCATATTCTGTTATACATTAACTATAGTCTAATTATTTGACATTTAATAAATAACATATCTTTCTTAAATTAAATTATTACAATAATATTTCTGTGTTAAAATAACTGATATATAATTACTGTCTATTCACTGGTCTTAGATTAGTAAGATTTCTTGTGAAATTGATACAATTTACATTTGAATGTATTTGGCAGTTAAATGTCTTCATAGTCAAAATCAGCCATGATTGTTTTTTAGTGTATTTCTTTTTAATTTACATTCTGAATTCAGCCTGATGGGCTTTACTTATTTGTTTGTGTTTTAACTACTATTCAACATACATTTTCATTACTCTTCCTTTAAAATATCATAATTAGGTTTATGGACTGTAGGTTCCTTTCAGCCATATTCCTCCTTTAACATTGAACCAACTATTCTTTACAAGTCATTATTTATTACTAGTACTAACATTGATTTCTTTCTTGAGTTACAAACTAAAGTGATAAACATTGTCACTTTCCATGAAATTATGAAAGTTGATTCCCCTTTCAACATGGGGTGTTGTATTCTTTGCAATCTTAATTTTAATAACAAAACTTTAATTCTATTCTACCATACCATGTTAACACAAGTTATTTGTCTGGGCTTTCTCCCTGAATAATATCACAAGCTTCCTTAATATTAATTTGGACTACTATTTCTAATTACTTCTAGATATATTACTAATTATAATATCACTCCAATCATTGGTCGTTTATCAATGTTTCACAGAGTGTCTGCTTACTTATCATTCTATTTTGAATGTTTCACATCCACTTTCACCATTTTTTAGGGTATTTACACTTCACTAAAGCACTTCACTTTGGTTCACTGTTTTGTATTTAGTGTTATTTAATGGGTAATCCCTATACTTTACCATTTCTCACTATTTTGTTTTAATATGACTTTTATTATTAACAATATTAGGCTAGTTGTGTTTTGTTAAATCTAACCTTTCTGACTGGGTTAGTGTACTTTTCCTATATTACATTGCTTTACAATTGTATTGTCTTTAAAATGGGTACATAGGTTAATTTCATGACAATAATAATATTGGTTTCATTAATACATAATTATTCAAGGTTTATTGACCGTATTCTATCTTTAAGTATACAATCTTTCCCTTTTATATGTGTGTTAGTTTCCCCTTGGGTTCAACCTGTCTCCTCTTCATTCTTCCTCTTCTTCATCTTCAATAGTCTTCATCTTCAATCGGTTCTCCTCTTCTTCCTTCTGGTTTAAATTCTGTTTAATTGTAGGGATCTGTTCTCTTCTTCTGTTTCTTCTTTAGTTCTGTGTTCCTCATTGTTTTGTCTATCATATTTTTCTTAAGTATGTTACGTGGTTCCCTTCTGTATGTTTGGGTTGTTGGCTCAATCACTTGGGTTGGGTAATATCGTTGTACGTCTTGTCAAAGTATTTACATTTTAATCATTTTTTAAACATTTTATTTCATATGAAGTAATTTTATATCAAGAATTATCTTTTTTATCACTGGTACGGGATTTGGCTTAATTGTATCGTTACAATATTTATAAATATTTGTAACAGATGGCAAAACATGGAACGAAAATCAGAATCATATTGCAGGAAATAATTTATTCTATTACTAAAGTAATACAATAACAAATATAGAGCATTGAAAAGGATGAGACTTACTTTCATCAACACTTTTATATATATTAGGTGAATAGTTAGTCATTGCCATTCGAGTACAATTCTCCAAATGTCCAACTGTGAATCTGTTTCTGTACTTTCCTTTATTATCATCTTCGTATTTAAGAAGGAAACCTCACATAATACATACATCTAAACAGTGACTCCACTCATGAGGAAGATAGTCTTGGAAAGTTTTTGGTTGTAACAAAATCATATAAACAGTTGAATAACAAATTTGTTACATGCATGTAAACAATCAATGAACTTCATAAACAGTGCCTAGAAGTGTCAGACAGATGGCATATAACATTCCAGTGACAATCACTTCTTTTCAAGTTAAAGTAGTATCTGGCTGGAAAGACTTCTGTATGATGATGACAAGATTTGAGGATGATGATGACAGTTGATAGAACAAGAGGGTGGCTTTTTATGATGAAATTTAGAAACTCATTAACTGCCATGGTAAATGTGTTAAAAAATAAGTAATTTAGTAGAAGTCGGTCACAAAATAACATTTTAGTGAAATTTTCTGCCATTTGTATCTTTAATTTACAAATACCCTCATAATTCTATGCTTTAAAATATATAAATTAAACAAAAATATTTATGAACATATCTTTCTTACAAAGACCTTAGAAAAAAATGATTTTTTTTATTCCATGTTAAACTTTTTTCAGTAGTGTCATTCTTTCTATTAAAAATTGCATTACAACTGTTTTATAAACTCAGTTTCTGTTTCTAAATATATTAACCACTATGTATTGGTGTACCTTAAGTAAACATATCTTTTCAACATAAATCTTTACTTTTCTAATTAAAAATAAAGAATGTTAAAAAGAAGAGCAATAACAGCACTTAAATGTGTATCCCAACAGTTAAATGTATATCTTGCTTTCAGTTAATAAAATGAGAAAGATAGAAATAAGGTCTTATAATATGTTTTATTCTTGGATTTCGTTGTCCATGACGTGTCCGTTACTTAACTAAATACAACTATTACATTAACGACTCAGAACACAATTTATTATGTTTTACTTACTCTTCTATACCAGAATTACTTAGATGTCTGCCAAATAAATAATTTTATAACAAACTTTGTGAAAGACTTAGATGAAGTAAATTTTTCTTCATTGTGTTTCCTAAAGTTTCAATTTTTGTAATCAGTCAAAAGATTTCATACACAGGATTAACTTCCTACAATGTATCTGACTTTAAATTGAGGTAGTAATGATAGTATTTGTGTAAGTGTACCATTACTTAGTTATGCCATCTACATCTTCTTTAAATTCTTAAAGAACATTTTATTAAAAATGTTTATCCAATAGAAAAACACAAAGGGATATCGTAAAATATTAGTGCCATATACTGTTGGAAGTGATACAGTTAACAATTGTTTAAACCTTGTATTTAAATTGTTACACTGTTAACGGGAACATACTCGACCCCATATAAAGCAATTTGTTCTCATATATTAAATATTTGATTAGAAATATATTCAAAATAACAGAGATTAATTCTTTATATATCAATTAGACTTTATGCGTCACAGTAAAATTGATTATTTAAACACTTGTATTAGATAGGATATTTCTTAAATTATTGCTTCATAAGAAATGTCAGATTTTAGCTGTGAATTGGGCTCATGAATATTTCATTTGTTGTATTGATTTTGTTTGTTGTGATTTTCATGTATGATATTTTACAACTGCAAAGGCATAAAGTATTTATACTGTATTTGCAATATTTATTATATCTCACCTGTAAATGAATGTGAACATACTTAATGGTTATACTAAATATGAACCAATGCAAATTAAAGGTTTCATATGTATAGTGTCGTTATTTTGCACATATAATTATACAACACACGCACAATATTAGTTTAATAGAATTTTTAAATTTACTGCCATTAGAGAAAAATAAACAAAAGTGGTGAAGTATTTCAAAATGTTAGCTACAAGAGGTTTTTTTTCTTTTAAATGAGTATTAAAGATAAGCATAACACTGTAAATATTAGATGTAATTTGTAAATGTACATAGAGTACTCAAACAGAAATGTAGTTTTTTTTTTTACAAAAAGTTTGTTTAAAGAAATAATTTTATTGTTCTTGTTTTGCTAATAGTATATGTTAAGTACTTGTTAAATTGATTAATTTCAATTAGTCAGTTCATAATGTTATCACTCCTTTAAAACAATTAATCATGTGACTTTTTTCTAGCGGCTTATTAATTATGGCCATATTTCTGAGGTTACACCAATGTGTGACTCCTTCTACATTGTATTTTTTTCTCTCATGTACATTATTTTATATTATTTATATGTTTATTTAATACTTAAGACTTTTGATATGCTGGCATTCATCTTCATGTTTCCCGGTATAGAGTGTTAGTATTGTCCCTTACCTTGTTGAGGGCACTGCACTTATTTATACATTCCCAGTTGATAACTGGAGATACATACACACATACTGGAGATTGTATAGAACGTTAAGCCTATAGAGGTGAGCTGTGAGGGAGTCGATAGTCCATGCTACTGCAATAGTATCTGTTCTCAATATAGTATCAGATGTTTCAGTCAGGAGTCTGGTCCACTTTTTGTTTGAACTTTGCTGTCTGAATTCTTAAAAATTTTAACACGATATGTCACAAAATAAGTTTTTTAGGTACTTGCCTTGTTGTTCACCTTGTTACATTTAGATGATTCTCATGTCAGATGCTTACTTAATTCACTTACGTTTTGTAATTTATTATAAAAGTAGCTGTTAAGGTTTTATGATGTTTAGCAAATGTTTAAAATTATTTTATAAAAGATTATTTTTAATTTTCTTGTACACAGCTTCTGTTTTTCATACAACGGCTACACAATTTCTTGTATTGTGTATGTATGGCGTGCTTATGTATTCAGTGAAGAAAATCAAGTTAACACAAGAAGCGGTAACACATCCACAAATTTTATTTAACACCTCAACTTAACATTGATTTAATATTTCTCCTTCATAATTACAATAAGCAATAATTCTGTATATATTCCAGTATCACAATTCACAATCTTCATGATAAAGAACTCATTTCTAGATCTCAGTTAATAACTGATATTTACCTAATATCACATTGCACTTTTCCAAACTACACTGGCTATATTTCAACTAAACTAGCCATATCACAGTAAACAGTATTGATATAACACCACAGATTAACTACATCTGCTCATAGACAATATGATAGAGCATCAACTTGGACTCCTGCTGCAGGGGTTTGTCCTTTCGATGATCTTTGTTTCCTGCTAATGACAATGGGTCACTGCAGCTTGTATGTGTCATTATCTCAGATAATCTAGACTTTAATATAACTTTCCATTCCTTTTGTCAGATTCTGCAGCTAATAACTTTGGTTCCAAATATGTCCAGTCTTCTTGAGATAACTGTTGAAATACTCTGGTGTATCAGTAGTATGCAATGTGTTATTTTGTACAGCTCTTACAAGAAGCGGGGAACAGACAATCTGTATAGATTGAGTAATTCAAGGGAATTCTTTTCTTTCTTTAAAATTATACATCTTACTTCGCTTTCTGCATCACTGTGATAGACATATTTACTTGCCATGATTAACTTGAATGTGCAAATATACAAATATTAAATTTTAAAATTAACCATACACTACTTCATCTTTTAAAAATCTTAATTTTTATCTCATGAATATTAATTTAAAAAAATGAATATTTCAACGTTACCATTTTACAAGTAAATTAAATGTATTTGATATAGTACTGCTACTTATTATACTTTAAGGCAGTGTTAGTTTACAGTAAATAAATGTCATAAAAAAAAACTTATGCGTTATGCTTTTGGTGCAATAAATTATAAAATAAATGTTTGTTTCAAGGTCAATTTTTGAAAGAAATTCTTGATTATTTTTTTATTGCAATAGTGTATTAACGTAATAATGTATTTAATGAATTAAATCTAGAATGTGTGTGTGTGTGTGTGTGTGTGTGTGTGTGTGTGTGTGTGTGTGTGTGTGTGAGAGAGAGAGAGAGAGAGAGAGAGAGAGAGAGAGAGAGAGAGAGAGAGAGAGGGAATGGTTATTACAAACTTTTTGGAGGTAAAAAGGTGTTCCATATGGATTTGTAACTGCACATTCAATATAGAAGCCAATGTACTGTAGCTATTTAGTTGAAGTATATCGAACTGAATTTGTGTTAGTTATCCATTGTATAAATAAATTTAATTTTATCATGCAGCACTCAAAGAGCCCCCCCCCCACACACACACACACACATTATCTTCCTCCTTTCTCCTTTTCCCTCTATACAAATGTACATTTTAATATGTATAGGATACTTTTATGTTATCATATATTTAAATGTTTTAATAATAATAGTTTTCTTATTTTCAGAATAAACCACAACTAGTTGATCCTTTAGACTTTGAAAGTTTTATATTAAAAAATAAAACTATACTTCAGAATGATCCACAACGGGAGCTGTTACTCTATCCGCCAGATGATGTTTCTGTGAGTATTGCTTAACATTCCAATTTATTTAAATTTCTGTATGTAATTATATATGTACTTTTATTAACCATTTGACGACATCAAATTTTGTGTTTCACTTAATTTCATGTTCCAGAAATACAGTAAAACTAAAGTGTGGGGGGGAACTGTTAAAGTAGTAGTCTGTAAAAAGGAGGTAAATAATTTTCTAGTATGTATGTGTGGGGTTATGAAATAAGTGTATGGTGAGAAACGTTTTGATGAAATTGAAAAATTTGGGGGGGGATTTCATCATTTAATTATAGCAATTGCATAAATATGAACGCTTTAAAAAACAATGTGCTTATACATTATACTGATTTTCTTCATCTTAAATTTTTTAAATATCTTACTCCAAAAAACTTCATATCTTTACAGTTTTATTCATTCCTTACTAACAGTTGGATTCAGTTAAAATTATTTCTAGTCAAGAAAGTATAATATTTACCGTATTTTATCCGTCGTGTGACTTCGTGTTGCGTTCAAATGGTTTACGCGTTTCGAAACATGTTCTGTCTTCAGAAATAAAAAATCACTCAAAGTGAGGTCGTTAAATATTAAAATTGCAAATATTGAAAACAATTCTGTACATAACCGCGTTACATGAGTGTGCACTCGAGTCGCACTTTCCAACTCACATGTTTTTCCAACGCACTTTCACAAACATGTTTTTCAAGAAAGTATGTTTTAACTACAAGAATTTTACAAGCACCGTTATAATTTTGTGGAGGAAATGAAATTTCTATAATTTCTTATATGTACATAAACAGAATACCGATATAGTAATTGTTCCATGAATTAAGCAACTAACATCAAAAATTTAATGTAGAGTTTTGTATTGTTTATTTGATGCTTAATTAGTTTGTTATGTTTAATTTATTGCTGCTGTATACCTCAGTAAGGCTTGTTTCTATCGAGTGCTGTCACATATGCTTGTACATCTCCCAAGAAAATTGTGATGAGATATTTTAGAAATTACTCACAATCTTTTTGTTCTAATTTTTTTTTCTTGACGCTTAATATAAAAACTCAAACTTTAGTAATACTGGAACCCCATGTTGAAACCAGTGATAGAAATAAGCAGTGGTTTCATAAACTTTGGAAGTGTATGATTCAAGTTTTTGTCAGGGGAATTTCATAAACCATAAAAAAATACTGTAATTGTTTATAGTTTTATACATTGTGGAAATTTACATACAAAAAGGGTTATAAACTGGAAAACAAACTTTATTTTTTAAAGCATCCATTAGTGTATTACATTTTATATGTAAGGTAGGTTTGAACATATAGGTTTTCCCTCTCTTTTTTTGTCATTATGTTACTAGGTTACCAGTAATGCAGTGTTGCTCCTTCCTTCATATGTTCCCCTTCAGATTAGTTAGTTACTTTCTTGTGAGTGCAAGCCATTGTTGAGGAGATTTCAAAGTTCATCGCCACTTGGGCCATATCTATATTCAAATTTACTTGATTTGAGAAGTTTAATGGCTCAGTTTGTCAAATCCCACTGCTTACAATCAGCAGATACTGGCAGTAAACTTTTTTCCATTGACCTGAATGACTTTGAGAATTTAATAGAAACGAAGAAAATTCATACAGGATTTGAAACATCTAAATTGTTAAAAGAAGTTGAAGGAGGTACTGAGCTAGACATTATGAAATATAAGAAGGAATGCCTACCATTTCTTATTAAGACTATTGAAAAAATTAAGGAAAGAAGTCCATTAAATACAAAACTGTTAGAACTCTGGCGTCATTTGATCCTGTAATTATACGTAATTGGTCAAGTATTGGGAAGAACAGAATCAATGTTTTACTTGAAATTCTGTATGAGAAAAACAGGATTACTGAAGTGGTTGCTGAAAAAGCTAAACAGCAGTATTCTGTGTTATGTAGTGAGGCCAGTGGTGTATTAAAAGACACTTTTGATTCGTTTAATGACTGTATCAAATGATGAAGAGAAAACTGAAATTAGATTGGACAATTTCTATTCATCTTTTTTATACAAAAGCTCAAGTATTATGAACTGTGGAAAGTTGCTAAATTGCTCTAATTGTTTCACATGGTAATGCCTCTGTTGAGTCAGGGTTTTCAGTAAACAAATGCCTATTAACAGAAAATGAAAAAGAGGATAGTATTGTTGCTCAGCACATTTTATATGATGCTCATAAGTATTATGGTGGCATCAAAAATGTTAAAATCACTCAAAAAATGCTTACTGCTGTACAGTCTGCCAGTAAAAAATATGAACAGTATCGAATGAAAGTAAAATAATAATAATAATAATAATAAGAAGAAGAAGAAGAAGAAGAAGAAGAAGAAGAAATACAAAAAAAAACAATGGCCCAGACCTAAACATACAAAATTTCTTGAATTAAACAGCAAATAGAAAAAGAAGAAATCAGTTTGAAAATTAAGCACTTAAAAGATTCTTTAAATGAAAAACCACTAGTGTTCTGTAAATAATAATTATACATTGATTTGTTTCTCTGCTTATTGAAAGTGAAGTGAAGCTATCCTGTCTATGTTAAATAAGACATTTTTTGTTTTGTATAATCAAAACAATGTGTACTTTTTGATATTTAAATGTTAAGTTTATGTTTCCATGTTTAATAATACTCTAATTGTGCTTTATGTCTTACATTTAATATAAATGTATTACAGGCCTAGTTAATAAAAAATAATTATTTTAAAAAGGTGTGTAATCTTTCTTAAATTTCCGCATGTCAGGGAAATTTCTGGAAACCGTCAGGGAACTTAATTTGGAAATTTTTGTGGGAACCATGATTAAATATCAAGAAGGGGACGAATTTGTTAAAAGAAACTGTACCAAATAAAAATACTTGGTGTCTCCAAACCATAACTAAAAATTATATTAAAACTGTAAATTTTATGAGAATGATAAATGGACTAATACCAAATAAATAAAAATATAAAATTATAACTATAAAAGTTGATAATAAAACTAAAAAAAAAAAATTCCTATTAAAGTAGTAACTAACAAACCAACTGAAGTGCACTTCACAGTTTTATAAAGAACTGAATTTTTCTATGCAGTTTGTGATTTGCGAGTGCAGCTATCTACATTTCTACAACACAAGCAGAAAGATTACAACACAGCACTTGCTCATTCTTATTTTTAAAATTCTTGTTTGATTCTTTTTGATGTTTATCAATATAAAAAATTCATGTGTATAATAACTGTAATGTCTCGATGTTTGTCCGTAAAAATTGTAAACGTGAGGATGTGATGCAGTAGTTGTAGAGTTACAGAATTTAAGTAAAATAAATTCAGTGTTCGAGTCTCTCTCTCTCGCACACACACACCGGGTACAGTATAACCAACAAATGATTTATTGTAAGTTAAGTTTATATTCCTAATGAATTTATTATTGTCAGAGTGCTGTCACTTTAATGCGTCCAAGAATAGTTGACGGTAATATACCCAAAGTGTTCTAGTGTGTTATGATCGTAGTTATGTTGTAAGTTCTTGCTCAACCGAAACACTGTAATAGCTCATTACTATGTAATATTTAGTAAATAAAGTTGTGTTAGTGGTGATAATCACAAACAGAAATAACACTGTTGCACACTACTATAGACAATTTTTTTCGATTAGTGCTTTCAGGCTGATGATGAGCTGTAAAGCTCGAAAATGCTATTCAAAAAAATTTCTGTAGTGGTGTGCAACAGTGTTATTTTTGTTTACTATATAATTAAACAAGGCGACTCTCGTATACTCTAAATTTAAATATTTCTTATCTTCCCAAACTCCCTTATTTCTTTCAACATATGAGAGATTATTCCATCTGTCTTTTCCTCTAACATTCCTGTAGGGAATCTGCTTATAGGCAGGCCACAGTATTTTCTTCCAAGATAATGGAAAGGTGGTTTATACTACTCCAAATATATAAAAATATGATATGAAACACAACTTTCTCTTGTACATCAAATTACTAGGCCTTTAGCAAATTACTTCTTTCATTTTCAGTATGAGTTATATAAGGTAGTAACATTTTATTAACCAGCTAGAACAGCATGGTTTTAGTATGTAGTAGGCATATCTGTAGTGTTTCAATAAAAGTATGTTATATTACAATAATTAATATAACATATAGTGTAATTACTGTAAACGTTTTTATGTATTACGTTCTAGTATTCTACAAAAAGAACATGTTTTTGTATGAAGTTTTATGACATGTTTCTTATATGGTTGAAGAAAACAAATTAGGTGAATAATCTTAATAGTCTTAAAACTTGACATCTTTTATTCTAACATGACAAAACAATATGAATTTTGTACATAAAAACATGAAACACTTGCAAAAAATAAGCTGCATGTTTTGAATTACTTACAGTATTTGTGATTGGAGCAATTTAAAGCAAAATTTGGTCGTATTGTGTCTATACGAGTTAACCCCGTCCCCACGTGTAGGACATTTTAATGGTAGATACCGTAGTCCAATATTTTGGGCAACGGTACATTTTTCTGATAGTAATCTAATTTACTATTAAAAAGAAATTAATATTTAAAATTAATTGTTTTGTAATTTTGTATGTGTAATAGGTTCACATGCTTTCATGGATTTTTAAATACATCTCTCTCTCTCTCTCTCTCTCTCTCTCTCTCTCTCTCTCTCTCTCTCTCTCTCTCTCTCTCTCTCACACAGATCTATTTCAAAAAATAAGTTGAAAATAACTAGAAATACAAATTCTATTAACAAAAATTGTTATTAAAAATAGTTTTAAATACATTGTGAGCTATTAAATGTAATAACAAATTGTGTTGGCTTGTGAAAATTGCTCTTAACTTCTTAAAAACCACATCTACTTTAATGTTTAATGCTATAATTATATTATGTTTATTTATGCAATCTGTTAATACATAACAATAAGCATAATTGTTCACAGATACATGGTATGAAGAGAACTAGTCCATTGACTGAGTATATGATATTATGATATGAGTATTTAAAAATAACATATTATGTATAATATATTTAGCGTGTTAAAGTCTAAGTAAGTCCAGCAGAAATGTTAATTTTAATTATGCTGTCTGCATCCTGTTGTCTAGTAGATTTATGGCTAGAGGATTTGTGTGCTCTTCAAGCTGTTTCACATATCTTTCTCTGAACATTGCAATGGCTTCACTGACTAAGGGCAGGTCTTTGTTGCTGATGATATAGATTCTTTATTTATTATAATACAAGTATAATGCAGTGTATTATAACAGAAGTATGCAAAAAACATTATTAAGTGCAGTGGCGGCTCGTGACTTAAGAGGCTGGAGGGCGCGGCCTTTAGGCTTCTTAATTATTTATCAATATTGAAGTTAACGCACAGTGGAAATGTCGCCAATATTTGATCACATAATTCATTAATAAAATAAGAATAGTAACACGTGCAGCATGCAACGATTACACAAGTTAACAAACAACATTTTTTTGCTTGGTGCCTAAGATTTTATAGCTGATTTTAACTATATTTGTCGTGCTGATTATAAATATAAAAACCGTTTTTCTGTGTCAGCTATACTTTCTGAGATACAGCGTTACGTACTAATAAGCACTTTCACTATAAAGTCTGTTGAGTTGTGGTTAAGTGAAGGTTTATACATGTGTTAGTTCCTCGTTATTTTCCCTTCTTCTTCTGTGTACAACAATCAGCTGACTGCAGGCTTTATTAAGACGCCATATTTGTTTATATAACCTTGTGTTTGCATCCAACATAACCTCTAAGCTCTGTTTCTGTAGTTATATTGAAAAGAAAGAAAAAAATTCCTGTCGAAGAGCTGTGTTAATCATCCTGATATATTTTGCTACGTATGTGGTGAGTACACACTGAAAGAAAATAGAAAAACTATTTCTGATTTTGTGAAAAGAGCATACCATGGATACTTTGGCGTTAGGCTTGGTGACCAAGATAAACTGTGGGCTCCACACATTTTTGTAAAACTTGTACCGAACACCTACGCCAGTGGACTAACGGAAAAAGAAGGAGTCTGAAATTCGGTGTGCCGATGGTTTGGAGAGAACCCAAAAATCACATTGATAACTGCTATTTTTGTATTGTAAATATTAATGGCATCAATCGAAATAACCACAGCAAGTGGACATATCCTGATTTAGCCTCTGCAAGACGGTTCCTCATTCAGATGAAGTACCAATTCCAACGTTTCATCAGCTACCGGAGCTCTCGGAGGATGAGTTTAATCTTTCTGATGCTTGTTGTGATATAGATCAAGGTAACGATAGTGATTATTAGGGAAAATCATCAATTCCTCAACGTTTTAACCAAAGCGAGTTAAGTGACCTTATCAGAGATCTCAACCTTTCAAAACAAGCTTCTGAAGTACTTGCGTCCAGGTTGAGTGACAAGAATCTACTTGATCATGGAACAAAAATTACATTCTACCGTACAAGAGAAAAAGATTTGTTACCCTTTTTTCTCAAGAAGACGATCTTGTATTTTGTCAAGATGTCAAAGGGCTCCTAATGAAAATGGGCCTTCCCAAATATTGTCCAGATAATTGGCGTCTCTTTATTGATAGCTCTAAGTGGAGTTTGAAGTGTGTACTTTTGCACAATGGCAACAAAATTGGATCAATACCAATTGCTCACTCAACCAAAACGAAAGAAGAATATGATACCATAGCTTTGGTCTTGGATAAGGTTAGGTATCATGAACACGAATGGGTAATTTGTGTGGACTTAAAAATGGTAAACTTTCTCCTTGGTCAGCAAGGTGGCTACACAAAATATCCTTGCTTCTTGTGCCTTTGGGATAGCAGAGCAAAACAATATCACTGAGTAAGAAGAGAGTGGCCTATGAGGGAGAACATGGTTGTTGGGGAAAGAAATGTTATTCATGAACCCTTAGTTGGAAGGAACAAAATCATCTTGCCTCCACTGCATATAAAGCTTGGTCTTATGAAACAATTTGTGAAGGCTCTTGATCAGGATAGTCCATGCTTTGCATACATTTGCCAAACGATGCCTGGGCTAAGTACAGAAAAACTTAAAGCTGTAATTTTCGATGGCCCTCAAATCAGACAGTTCATAAATGATCCTCGTTTTGTAGATTCTATGAATGAGGCAGAGCGAAAAGCATGGACGTCATTTGTCTTGGTTGTCAGAAACTTTCTGGGCAACCACAAAGCTGAAAACTATGAAGAACTAGTTAACAGTATGCTCAACAATTTCAGAGACCTTGGATGTAACATGAGCATAAAGGTTCATTTCTTACACAGCCACTTGGACCGTTTCCCTGAAAATCTAGGCGATACCAGTGAATAACAAGGTGAGAGATATTAAAACGATGGAGGACCGCTACAAAGGAAGATGGGATACTCATATGATGGCAGAATACAGCTGGAACTTGCAAAGAGACTGTCCAAACAAAGTTCATTCAAGAATGTCCCAAAAAAGAAGCTTCCGGAGTGTAAATTAACTTTTCCTTGTCTTTTTATGTTATTATTTTGAATATTAATTGTTATTTTAGCTACTGTAGGGATAATGATATGTTACTATGGGGTTTTTCGAGTCAATAAATTAAATTAAAAATTAAAATAGGGCTGTTCATTTTAAATTTATCACCTATACCTTAGGCCTAATTTAAATGGGATAACGTAAATCACGCTATTGTGATTTTTTACAAACAAGAGCTCATAGGCTAAAACTAATGTTAAATTCAAATTCAGCATATCAAATACACACAAAATCAGCTGAAAAAGCCCCGGCACCAAAACATGTGTTGGGCTGTGAATTATTTAAAAATTTGATCTCACCTCAAATATTGTGATCTCTTGTAGAGAGTCAGCAGCTTTATTAATAAACATAACCACAAACTGTCGAAAGTGTCCACAAAAGTGTCTATGCTGTTTCCACAAAAAAGTAATATACTATATTTACATTATATTATTTTTATGATACCTACACTTTAAAAAGACCATTTATTTATATACAAAGTCCATTTGCCTTTCCTTTAAATTAACGAACTTTCTAGCATCAAAGTCCTTGATTTCTTTAACAAGTTCCTTGTTGATAGATAACATCGCAAAGACATTCAGTCTATCGTTTTTCATTGTATTTCTCAAGAAAGTCTTTAGTCTTTTCAGAGTCAAAAAGCAGCGCTCAGGTTCGGCAGTTGTCATGGGGGTAGTTATGACAATTTTCAGAAGTATCAACACTTCTTTGAAAACTGAAGTAAGATTGTTTTCTTCTATAAAGTTAAGAAGTTTTATTGCGCCTTTAATATTATAATCATGCCGTCTGTATAATAGTTCCAATTCACTCCGGAGTTTGTTTTCTTGTAAGAAAAGTTAATGCCGAATCACTAGCTTGAATTTTTCTTCCTGAAAGTTTGTAGAAAAAAAGTGGAAATGTCATTGGATATCAATGAAGCTGCTTCTAGGTGACTCGTATAAGTAAATCTATCTTTTACGTGAGTTATAATGATGTCACGTACTTCTTTAGCATCCCCTATTCTAGTGCTGCACCCAACATTATTGGATCACCATTGTCTCTGGGAGACAACAAAATATATGGAAAACAGAACAAAGATTTCTTAACGTCGCAGCCACCCAGATCCAGTCATTTTTTTTGGTAACAATCTTTTAAAAGCAGTTGCCATCTGAAAACACGATTCCCACTTTTCTTATTTTCTGTTTGCATCATGCAGAATTCAGGAGTTGGCCTACCTTATGACTTTAGTTCAATTTTTTGATCTTGCAAAAGTTATTGCTTTAAGGGCCTGCACTGAATGTTAAAATGTTGGATTAAATGTTAAAACAAAACCTAATAATTTGACACTACAGTATTTCCCTAAATTATTCATGATGCTATTAAAAAAAAACACAAACTCAAAACCTAAACTAAACAAATGCCCACACTCAATTAACCACGCCAGAGGTACTATAAACACTAAAAAGAGCAAATCTCATATTATCAGTAGTCTGTGATTAGTTGTAGTGAGTGAATCACGCCACGTTCTGCTAAACGTGGCGCAGAAGCCAGTGCGCCGAGCAACCATCTAAATGCCGTATTTAAGCTTACAACTTCATTCAACTTTGGATAGAGTGGGGGAATTGAGAAATGGGCGCGATTGTCAAAGCGCCGTAATGCATGCTGTTCCAAAAACATTTCTGCTATTATCTAATACAAAAATATTTTCTTGTCCGAAGTATTAAAGAAATATGTAATGACTTTCCACAAGTAGTAATAATGGGTTGTTTAATGATATGATTTAATCTGGGGGGTGCACGCCTTAGCGCCCTAAGAACGAACCACCCCTGATTAAGTGGCACTTGTTTGTTATCATGTTCTGAAAACATGTTATGATAAAGTCCTGAACTCAAGCATTCTGTTTTTTAATTTTTTAGATATAGTTATACACTCTTGCATGCACACGTGTGCATGCGTGCAATCTCACGCGCGCATGCATGTAATCACACACATACAGTTCTAAAAAGTGAATTTTTTTACTACGAGTTCTGTGTCAAGTTTTTGGGCCAGTAATTTAACTTCCATTTACTATGTTTTGTATAAAATAACAGAAAATAAAAAGTCCATTCTATGTAATATAACGTAACATAGGTTTACAATTAATAAAACGTTTGGAAATCAAAAATCAGTACTTCACCAATACTAAACACAGACATAAAAACAAATCCATATTTATATTTGTAACAAATTATAAAACTGAATATTTGTATAGTCTAATAGTTAGTGTTTATTTTTTTAATGTATTGATATGTCTGCAGTGTCTGATGCTTTGCTAGTTATCAAAATGTTCTAGGTCATTTCCTGCAGTACTGTCAATGAATTTCTATCACAGCTCTTATCACTGACTGTACCACATACTTAATGAGTACTTTTGTTTATTCATTAGTAAACTTACTATTTATAATAAGAATTTTGTGGAAGTAACTTGGTTCTAAAATACTTTTGACAATAAGTAGTTTAAATTTAACGGTTTGGCATGTAATAAAAATTCTGATTGGTAGTTTTTGTTTCTATAAATAGTATACATTTAGTATGGTATTTGAAGGTTTATTTAAAATAAATCTGGAATCCACCGGTTTTTAAACTAAAAATAATAGTTAAAAATTATTATTAAACTAATGTATATTATTAATAATATATTATATTTATTATTATTATTTAAATAACTGTTGAACACTGTATAACCTACATATAGCATAGAACTAACAATTGTTAAGTATATGTTTACTTAATAATATGATTCGCTAAGCAATGTGGAAAAAAGTTGTAATATAAGCAATTCAGCATAACCTATATACACTATGGCCTAAGTTCTATATAGAAATGAATGTATCTCTCCATTTCAATGTTTAACAATAACCTGCTGTTTATAAAGCATTAAGCAGTGTTTATTATTTACAGTTGTTAAGCTATTAAAATTGTGCAGTCAAGAGTAACCTGTTACTGTTAACGAATATGTAATACTAAAATTAGTGAGCCATTAATGAAGTTTTATATTGTACATTTGAGTCTGATTTGAAACTGTAATTCATGATTGTGTTTGTAACAGTCATTTTAATATGTGTAACAGGATCTGTGGTAAGTATGTTATAACCCTAACTTATTCATACTGCACAGTCACAGTGAATTAAGTGAGCAGTAGTATAATACAGAGGTATTCTCCTCTCCTCAATAGAAGTGTGAAATCACACAGTAGTGATTTACATCCAGACTACAAACAGTATGCAGATCGAACATAAGTATTCATTCTACATTAACATATAATTGGGATAAATATGTTAGTTCTTAATTTTGATTCGTATTGTATTAACAGGTGCTAAAAATTATTTTATTTCTAAAGTAACTTATTTGATTAAACCCTACAGTAAAGATGATCAGATAGTGCCAGGCCTGAAGTATGCTTTTTTCCTTTAGTAATACTGCTTATGATTATGTACACCTGTTGAATCATTTTATTGTTTGTTTACCATGTTTTCTGATTTTATGCGAGAATTTTATTGTCTGTTTTTTGTCTAATTTAATGGGTCAAAGATAACGTACTTATCTTAGTTTTTAACTGTGTTCATGTATATCATTGTCAGAGTTGGTCAGTTGAGTGTGTGTATTGTTTGTATTTACTTCTCAATGTTTTGGTTTACTTTAGGAAAGCAGGATTTCTAAAATTAGTTAAAAAGCAAACTATGGTTCTCTCATTCTTGGTTTCCCCTCCTAACTTCTTGAGTTATTGTTATGTTTATAGTATACTAAGCTTTATTTTGGTATGCTAAATATACATACATCTGTGTGCTCAAATTCTGTTCGATTTCCTGCAGCCAGCATACACAACTTATAATACCATTATCCCTGTCTCTTTGTGTTTATGTCACTAACTCTTTGTTTATGGGAAAAGATTTCCTTTGTCACTTCTGATGTAAAGAAACAAATGCATGTCAGCATGGAATAAAGAAAGTAGAAATGTCAGTTTTATTTCTTCAAAGTTGTAGCATGACAGATTATCCACATTATTCTAATTTAAAAAATGATCATATATAAAATAAAAATAAAATGACATCAATGAAAACCACTATGAAAATTAGTCAAGGACCACAAAGTAGTGAAATAATAGTTAGGAGAGATAAAATAATTAAAATCAACCATGCAATATATATAAGAAATTATAGAAAAATAATGATAGGCCAATGTATAAAGTAATTAGACCCAGGTAGTATAGGAGTAGGTCAGGAAATGCCCAATATAGACAAACATCCAAAATAAAAGAACAACTATTAGAGAAACAACCATATGTAATAAATTTAAAAGCCCCCCCCCAAAAAAAAACATGAAACTAAATAAGAAAAGTATAATGCAATAAAATAAGAGTAAATGTGAATTAGGTGTAAGTGAAGGTTCTAGAATAAATGTAAAAATGTACCAGTGCAATTTAATCTTATAATGAAAAGCGAATCCGGATGATCTAATATAAGTGATATTCTTTATCATATAATATCAGACAAAATGACAAAAAATGATATAAGAATATACAATACATAAGTGGAGTGATCAAGGGTAAATCCCTAAAATAAAACAAAAACAGCAAGGACTGCATGAAAATTAATTTTAAGAAATATTTTAGTTAATGGAAAAACAGATGTGTTTTATTTATTTTAACAGTTCATTGAACTCAAGGTTTGAATGTCTGAGATGGAGCATAATTTTTGTTATAAAATATTTGTTATGTTTTAATAATATTAATTAATAATAAACCTTACTGTAATTTAAATAAGGTTAATTTAGTTAAGATGTCATAAGAATTGTAGGTCAGAGAGGGTATTAGCAAGCTGGAATAATAATAAACATTGTCAATGAACTAACATAAAATCTAGGCCAAATGGTAAATCACACAAACCTTGTAATTAGTAAATAAAATAAAGGAAATTAATTAAATTGATGAAAATTATATAGTGTAAATCAATTACTGCATATTAGGCTGGTTGCACACACATCGATTTCGATCGTACGGTAAAATATCGTACGATCGAATTCTTTTAGTAGAACGAAGAAGAGCATGGGAGCTTGCACACGGTACGATCTCCACACGGCACGGCACGATCCCGTTTAGCTGCCGTCCATTGCCACTGCAAGAGACGGTCGCCGTGCCGTGTCCGTGAATTCAGTGGCGTACGTGATAGAATGAACGCTTGCACACTACACGATTTATATTCGTACGGTAAAAATCCGTCTTCATTTGACTTGTTGCTTCTGACTAAACTGGAACCTATTTTATAAAAGTAAGTAATATATTAGCAAATTTTATTAAATAATAATATTAGTTTTTTTTGGTTTATAAACATTTCAATTAAACTCTTAAAATCCTTTACTAGTAAGCCTATTATTAGTTTAATAATGAATAGGTTCTACCGAGGTTACATGTAAACACGTGAATTTTTTTAACGGATAGTTAAAAGTGATTATTCTGTATAGTATACAGAATAGTATAGTGTAGTGTACTATAATATTCTATAGTATTATGCTTGTTCCCTTTTTTCGTTAACTGGATGAAACCAGTAAGTTCGTTTAATCCTACGACGTCTGAGACGATAGTACACCAACCACACAGCAACAACACGTTTTGGATTCATTTTCCATTACAACTGTGAGTGATCTCGAGCTAAAACGACTGCACTCTACACGGAAAAAACCGTGGTGTGTGAAAGCAACGCACACACGATAAAATATCGTACGATATTTTTCCGTACGATCGAAATCGATGTGTGTGCAACCAGCCTTATAACTGTAACAATACTTTGTAAAGGTATTGAAAAAATGTATAAGATATTATTAGAAAAAATGCAAGTGTAATAACACTGGAACATAAGAGGAAAGCCTAAATTAAAGATAATATGTAAATTAATTAACCCAAATCATAAAATTACAAAGAATTAAATGAAAATAACCATTTTATTTCAATCAGTGATCTTGCTCAATGATAACTAGAACATAATAGAAATTGTAAACCATTTGAGGTGACAGGAAGTACAGTTAAGGCCTACATTCTAATATACTGTAAATTTGACTTTTCGAGTTAAAAATGCTATAAAGTATATCATATTTGGTATTAAATAACGCAGAATTAACTAAGGAAAGTAATTATGTAATTAGTATTTAATAAAATTAAATAATAGTAAAAATGTAATTAATCATATAATGTAAAAGTCAATTATTTAGGCGGAAATGCCATCTGTTTAAAACTATGTAGATTTAATATTAATTCAGCCAGAACCGATTGTGTAGAGGAAGAAGGAGTTAGTTGATTGTTACACGTTGAGACGGACACTTCTAAACGAGCTCAAACAAATTAATTCATTTTAAAAAGAGAGAAGATAATTTTTGAATATAACCGAACCTATAAAAAAAATAATAAAATGAAAAGTGAAAAAATATAATTAATAAACACTGAGAGAACCTAGAATCAACCAAATTAATTTATTTATGGAGATTTGAAGTTATAACACAGATGTTAGAACGAAATAAACGAGAATTCTAAATTTTATCAACACGAAATTGGACATTATAAAACCTCACAACCATTGGAACAAAAACACATTGAAAACACTGATTGCCAAGCCGAACAACTGACCACTAAGCTCGAATAATTACAATGTGATGAAGAGGAATTAACTACTACTGCGTGGAAGAGGAAAATACCAATAACCAACATTTATTCGAAGGAATTCTGCAGTGAGGCGGGCTCGTATACACTCATCACGTGGGCGGCCATGATGGAATAATCCCAGAATCCTGTGCGGCGACTGCAGGACGGCATCTCAAGTCTGGTTCGAGAATTTATCTTATTGACATTTTCTATTCAATAATAATTTTGTATTTTTAGATAACTAAGCAGTTTTTATTGTAAGCATTATACTTTCCAGCTTTGCCCTTTCTCAGACTATTATAAAATAACAGCTAAAAGAACCTGCAATTTAATATTAATATTTTATATACAGTACTGAGTTTAATAGCCCTGAGATAGAGTTTGTAATTGTCGATTAACTAATCGATTCAAAGTCGATTAGTATCTCTAAAGTTAATAAATTATTTAAATATTATAATTTTGAGTTTCATTTATTGATAAAAAGATAGATAGAAGAATTCCAGATAATATTTTATACCTGGACTCCGAGAAAAGAAGAAAATAACATCACTGAAGGAGTAACATCACAGAGTAACGAAAGACCGCTAATCGATTATGTTATGAGATAATATAATTAACGCGGAAAAACAAGCCTGATTATTCTAAACTATTAAATTGATTAAATTAATAATTAAAAGAAATAAAATTACATAAATACATCAAAAATAATTAAATAAATAAATAAATAAATAAAATTTTTTATTACAATTTTTTTGTAACTCAGAAAATCCAATAATTAAATATGGTTATAAAATTGGCATCCAACTTAAAGGGCTTTAATTAGTGATTGATAGGCCATAAAAGATAGTAAATATAATTTGCCCGATTCCTAATTTTAGCTTGGCAGCTGTTATAAGGTCAGAAGAGTAAGAAAAATGCCGAAACGAGCACTATCTAAGAAAAGGGTGGCAGAAGCTGAAAAAGAAATCGAAGAGATTGATATGGATGACAAAGAGGCAACTCCGGTTGAAGATTTAGAAGGAAGATTACCTCCTGCGGAACCGAACCAACCCGCACAACCAGAGGAACAGCCCGAGAAACCTACACCAACGGGGGACATCAATTTCCAGGAAACCATGATGAGAATGATAATGGAAATGAGAGAGGATAACAAATCAATGAATAAGGAAAGGAAAGAGGCCAACCAACAGTTGAAAGAAGAGTTGAGCCAGAAGATGGGGGAGAAATTGGGAGAATTGAGTAAGAAAATGGATGAGAACAACCAATCCACAAAAGAAGACTTAAGTAATCAAATTGAAAATACAAATAAGAAAATTGATGAAACTAGTAAGAAGATGGAAGGTGACAACCAACAGTTAAGGGAGAATAGTAAGAAAATGGAAGAGAAGCTGGAGGAAAATAATGAAAAGATGGGGGAGAAGTTGGAAGAATTGAAAGAGGATAACCAACCATTAAGAGAAGAATTAAGGGAGGTTAACCAGGAAAATATGTACAAGTTAGACGAAAGGATAGAGTTATTGAAGGAAGAGTTGAGCAAAGAAATCAACGATAATAAGGAATCCACAAACAGGAAATTGGAAGAAGAAACAATAGGAATGAAACAACAAATTATGGAAGTTGACGAAAGATGTAGCCAGACTGAGCGAGAAGTACAGGGTTTTAAGGAAGAAGTAAACACCAGAATAACCAATATTGAAAAACACAATAGAACCAAATTGGAAGAAAACCGAAGAGAAACACAGGAAGAATTAGGGAAGGTATGGAACCAAGTCACGGAAAGGTGTGATGGTATTGAATTGGCCATGACAAATATAACCGGTCAAGTACGGCAGAGCCAAGAAGAGATGGAAGTAATTCGAAATAGACCCACTAACATTACGGGTATTCCTATGAATGAAAATCGAGAATGGCTGAATTTTCGCCAATATAAAAGAAAACCTATGGAGTTTTTGGCCAGGATTGAAGAATATTTTACTAAACATCGGGGAAATAGATGGAGTAACAACCGGGATCTATTGGATGAGTCTTTCAGAGAGATGACTGACAATTGGTGGATGGCAAATAGGTGTGAAATCACGGACTACCAACAATTTAAGAACCTGTTCAAGGCAAAGTATTGGTCGGAGACAACACAAAACCTGATACGTGATAACATCTGTCATGGAAGATACAATGCCCATGTAGGTAATACAATGACTGCCTATTTCCTGGGAAAAGTATGTCTTGCAAAACATTTGGAACCGACCATACCAGAGGAATGCCTAGTAAACAAATTGTCATACCACTACGATGAAGACATCATAAGAGCAAGGAGGGGTAGCCAAATAAAGACGGTGCAAGCTATGACAGAATTATTAGAAAATTACGAGAACGAAGACTACTATCGGCAAAGTAGAAGGAGGAATGATAGGCCTGACGTGAGAAATAATCAGTACCCCAATAACAGTACTAACCATAATAATAATAACTACCCCGGGAACCGCAACAATTCGAATTATTATAATAATAATAATCATACTAATAATAATAATAATAATAATAATAATAATAATAATAATAATAACTTCCATAATAACCAGAATCCTAACAGGAATAACAAAAGCTACCCAAGTAATAGAAATAATTATTATCAGAACAATAATAATTATAATAGTCATTGAAACCCCAACCAAGGTAATACAGAACATTATTATAATAATAATAGGAATTACCAATCTAATAACAACAATAATAATAATAGGGTTTCTAGACCAAGAGTGAATTTTATAAGGGCCGAAGATAATGGTCAAAGGAGGTACACACATCAACGACGGAACAGTTTTCACGATTATGATAATCGACAGAGAAATGGAGAACGTAATAATCTGATATACAATCAATCTAGACGAAGTACCAGTTTAGAGGGTCGAGACAGGCAACCAAACCATGAACCACAATTTGACCATAACACTGAGCGGCAGGAACCAACTCAAAGTTTCCAGACCGACATCCCAGTCGGCCCTATTAATAGTAACGACAATGATAATTTAAACGGGAGGAGGCAGTGATAAATTGTCACGACCCTTCACTGCTCCTATCTCCTGGGTATAAACAAGAATTACAAGGTACAAAGCACTTTAAGAACATTACATTTATTAGAAGTAATTATTTGAAAAATATAAGAAGTGAATTATTAGAAGAGAAACAAGCATAAATAATCAGAATAATGAAATAATGTATATAAACGCAGAAGTTGAAGGGATTTTCGCTCAAATAATGGTTGATACGGGTGCAAATGTATCTATAATTAATAACATTGAATTAGAAAGAATCCAAAAGGAATGTGGTAGAACATTGCCGATATTACCAATAAATAATATTATATTAATAGGGGCCACTGGTCGCCAGAACAAAACTATAAGAAAACAAGTGTCCGTAAATGTTATTAGCAAGGGTATAGCTTTAAATATGGTGTTTTTAATTGCAACAGGATTGCCATTCAATATACTGGTAGGGTGTGATATACTAAGGAGGAACTCAGCTATTATTGATTTAAGTAAGGAGAAGGTATCGCTGTTTTCAGAAGGGATAATATGGACGGCGGATTTAGTAGGTAGCGAGACAATACTTCCCAATAGTATCCACCAACAACTTCGTGAAATCAATTATATAGAAAACGAATCATTAAGTAACCAAATAGTATACAGTAATAAAGAAGATGATTTATGGGAACAGAAGATACAGGAAATAAGGAACTTCCGATGCGGAAATACCAAGGAAAAATTACCGATACACCAAGCAAACACTTTAATACAAATCTATGAGAAGTATCGAACGGTGTTCTCAGATGAGCCTGGTAAGATAAAAAACTATCAATGTAAAATTCAATTTAAGGAACAAGTGGAGTTTAACAGAAAGTCATATCCTATAGCGCATTCACTGAAGGAGGCAGTGCGAGCAGAAATTAATAAAATGATCAATAATGACATTATAGAGAGTAGTCAATCTCCATTCACCAGTCCAATCGTGGCTATTCCAAAGAAAAATGGCCAAGTCCGGCTTTGTTTGGATGCGCGCGAGATAAATAAGATGATTATAAATGACAGAACGTCGCCCGGTGAGATAGAAGAAATTTTAAAAAGGTTCCACGGTACCAAGTTCATTAGTACATGGGACACGGTGTGCGGTTACTGGCAAGTGGAGTTGCACCCACAGAGTCGCCAGTATATGGCGTTCATATTCGAAGGGCGTAATTACCAATTCAAGAGATTGCCCTTCGGACTCGTGAATTCAGTAGCCATCTTTGTGGCATGTATGGACCAGATACTTGGCCAAGAAGCACTCCAATTTACTACTGTGTACGTAGACGATCTACTTATTACCTCGGAAACCTGGGAGGAACACTGCTACTGAGTGGAACATGTATTAGAGAAATTAGCTATTAACAATATAACCCTTAAATTAGAAAAATCAAAATTCATTGCTAAAGAAGTCCAGTTCTTGGAATTTAATTTGAACGACCAAGGAATCTCACCGTCATTAGAAAAGGTGGAAGCAATACAGAAGTTCCCTAAACCTAAAAATCGAAAACAATTACAGTCATTTTTAGGACTCTGTAATTATTATAGGAAATTCCAAAACCAATATTCTGAGCTAACAGCCAAATTTCAATACCAAGTATCATCCAAAAACAAATGGATCTGGGGTCAAGAGCAAGACGTTACCTTTCAACTCATTAAGGACAAGTTTTTAAAAATAGTTATACTTCACCATCCAAATTTTAAACAACCTTTCTTTTTAAACTGCGATGCCAGCAACATCAGTTTAGGAACAACACTATATCAAGAGGACGAAAATGGTCATCATTTAGTGATTAGCTTCACTAGTCGGACATTAAATCAATGTGAAAGGAACTACAATGTAACTGAAAAAGAGTTACTCAGTGTAGTATTTGCTTGTAGTAAATTCTGTACCTATATTTTGGGTTATCCAGTAACAGTCCGGACGGACCATAAATCCATATCATTTTTAAGGAGATGTAAGTTGAGTCATGGCAGACTGACCAGGTGGATACTTGCCCTGCAAGAGTACGATCTACGATGGGAGTACATCCTAGGAAAAAAGAATGTTGTAGCGGACGTCCTATCACGGATTAATTTGGAAGAACAAACTTTTGAGGGAGAGAAGGAGAGCATACTTAAATATTATAATTTTGAGTTTCATTTATTGATAAAAAGATAGATAGAAGAATTCCAGATAATATTTTACACCTGGACTCCGAGAAAAGAAGAAAATAACATCACTGAAGGAGTAACATCACAGAATAACGAAAGACCGCTAATCGATTATGTTATGAGATAATATAATTGATGCGGAAAAACAATCCTGATTATTCTAAACTATTAAATTGATTAAATTAATAATTAAAAGAAATAAAATTACATAAATGCATCAAAAATAATTAAATAAATAAATAAAATTTTTTTATTACAATTTTTTTTGTAACTCAGAAAATCCAATAATTAAATATTGTTACAAAGTAAACAACAGATCAGCTAGTTTTCTTAAGACTTATTACCACAGTAACATGTTCTGGTTACAATTTATATGGCATATTGTGTGGAAAAAGGAAGTCAATAAGAGCATGCCACTCTAAAAATAAAATATAAATGATGGTCTCTTAACATTAGATTAGAAGGGATATATCACTGAAGATTGCAAATTAACATGTACTCTGTAATGAAGACGTCAGGGAGAAAAGATGATGAGTGTTGTTTATCCTTATATGTATTAATAATAATGTTAATTTCAAACATTCCTAGCATTCCAGTGTTGTGAACTGTAATCGGTGCACACATGTTGGTTTGTGTTTGCCTCACTGGTTATACTGCTAATCTGTTGGCCTGTGCACAGTAAATCACCTCCCCCCCCTCACACACACACACATTCTTAACATATAAAATCATTCTTATAATGTACATGTTAAAAAATAAATAAATTGATTTTAGTTGGCACTTCAGTATACTTTTAAATTTCAGTACTAGTATGTTTGTATATTTATTTAATAATAAACCATATTCTCTAATGCAGATTCATTAAACATCAATGGTATTTAATTTGTGTTATTGTAATGAGTGTTATTTATTATTGTAATTACTTATTAATAACTCCAAATCAGTGAAGTTGTTAATCATTATTTTATCATTAACAGCCATTCATTATTATTCATTAGTAATACATTATAATTAAAATTATTATATTGAACAGTAGTATTATTAATAAATTATATGAATTTAACAAGTAAATCTTTTTTAAACACCCGATGTATACACATTGTAAGTACAGACATTTTGTAAATTTATTATCATTTACTTATAAGTAAATAAATATATTAGTTTGATATCAGAGAAAAAGATTAATATAGGAAAGAATACTAAACTATGTATGTGTCTCTTAAATAAATACACATTGGACTCAGATATATTTTGAATTACAATAAAATAATTGTTAATGTCAGTTGGAAAAATTTAAAGTGTTTTTAATTTGGAAAGGGGCTAGGCTAAATGTTAAAAATTTTAATTTGTAAGTTAACTGATTTCTAGATAAGGAAAATTTTAATGTTTTAATACTTAGAAGAGTCAGTTTAATTCAATTGGATGGATTTATGCATCAAATTTATGTCAGCAATTAAATGTATCTCCTCATGTGTGCCCACAGATCTCATATTGGGCTGGAAGAGAGAGAGAGAGAGAGAGAGAGAGAGAGAGAGAGAGAGAGAGAGAGAGAGAGAGAGAGAGAGAGATGGCTTGATATTTAGAATTACCTCTGTAGAACTGGTTTTGGATTCCAGAGTAAAGCCGAACACTAATAATTTTCTTTTGCAGCAGTTTGCCTTGTATACAATAAAACATTAGCAAACATTACATACTAACCAATATTCACTATTCATTAACATGCAATGGTAAAAAAATAAATTATTATATTCCCACTTGTATATCAGTCTTGCTTGTTGTTGATTTTTTATTATTATTATTAAGCTTCCATGATGTGTTTTCTACGCTTATAGTTTCAACCCTGGGAGTTAATATTCAGAGAAACATCATGTACTCAGTTAATAAAAATGACAGAGTTTGATTGATGAATAAGACATTGTGTCACAATTCGCCAACACACAAATAGAAAATTAATTGTTATGTTTGTAGAAGTACATGTTTCACATTTCTAGGCAATACAGGTGTAATTAATTCTGTTTATTTTTTCAGATTTGTAAACATGTAAATTAAAACTTAATTACTACTAATTTAATAAAACTAGTTGTTATAATAAATTTGTTCAAATAACACCCCAATTCCTATCAGCACATGTGCAATGTTTTGAATGATAATAAATATACTATCATAATCTTAAAAACCATTTGCCTTTTCATTGTAACTGTAGTTTCAAAATTTTAATAATTTGTTTAGGTCATGTTGAAAGTTGTAGTTTTGAGATTTTGTAGACCTTAATTACTATGATAAACTTGATCATTCTGTTCTTTCCTTTTTTTTATATACCATTGTTCTTATCGGGCTAAGTACTGATTGTTGGTAAATTAAAAGATTAAATTTAAATATATTTAGATGTTATATGATAGAAAATATTTTAAATAGAAGTTACAAAAAAAGTTAATAGTAGTATCTGATGTTAGCGTTAAGCAGACATAGTTAGTTCTGAGACTTATTGTTAGTCTCTAGCATTTTAGCTCCATACTATGTTAAAATAGAGTTTAAAATATAGTACAGTGTCTGTACTGTTAACCCAGCGTGCTATGAGAATTAATAAACAAATAACAATCATGTGTGAGAATACATTATACAAGTGTATATTCTTGTATCAAGCATCATTTGTATGTGATAAAAATATTTAATGTAACATGCTCTAAAACATTGCTACAACATATTCTGTGTGTGTATGTGTGTGCGTGCGTGCGCACGCGCATAGTTACAGTAGAGGAGAAGCAGAAAATGTTAATTATCTAATGCATGTACAGATAACATGAAAAATTAGCAAAAGTATATATGGAAGTCTTACAAATATAGGTACTATAGAGTACCTTAACACACCATGGCATATGCATGTGTTTCTAAATCTGTCTCTCCCTCTCTTCCCATCCTATGTATCCTCTCTATACTCTGTATATTCAGTAAATTATTTACTACTTTAATAAACGTAGTGTATATGAATACATTCATTTACATTAATATATTATTTTTTATATTAATGTTCTATTTTGATTGAATACTTCATAATGTAAACAATTAAAAATATTTTCATCTTGCTGATAGGACAGTTGTTTTCTAATCTGTAACTTGTGAAGCAGTTTAATGTACACAAATCTAAATTTATAAAAGCAGAGAAATGAAAAGAAAGACAAAGAAGATGAAAAGTTGTTGTTGATAGATGAAAGCTCTTATAGTGATTCTGACAAAGTATAAATAAGACCTAGGAAATAAACATTGTAAAATAAACTAGCTACAGCTTAAACACTGATTTGTATTTTCCTCTTTCAAGTTGTTTATAGATCAACAACAACAACAGAAAAATCGAGAGTGGAACGTCAATAGAAAACGTTCATTTTTTTCAGCATATTGATGCAAACCCCGTAGCATAATCTTCATCAGTCATTTTACATTGTGAATTGTGCAGTTATAGTACTTTTTTGTCAGTTACAGTTTAAAATTTGTATTATACCTCTTCAATTATGCCGTGGGTATGTACCAACAAATTAGTGATACACATAAGAATAACCCATAGACAGATGTTATGGTCTTATTGTTTTCTTTAATATGTTAAAGATGTGTAATAGTCTTACTGTAACTTATGTACACAGTAAAATATATATAATGTAATTAACTTTAAAACATATGAATGTTAATTTCTTGCAACAAAGATTGTATTTTCAGTTGTTATCAGTGACTATTCTGTTTTGTTTCAAAACCTATTTCCTTTATTTGGCTATGTACAAACTATCGAATACTCTATCACTATTTTTTTTTTTTTCTTAACCAAACCATTTTTTTCTGTGAATCACAGAATAACAGAAGGCAGCTTTTTAACTCTTGTAGTGTGTGTGTGTGTGTGTGTGTGTGTGCGCGCGCGTACTAATGCACTTTAATGAGAAGAATTTAAGTGAATTTTTTAAAAGCTTAAAAATTTAAAAAGATAAAAGTATATTTGTTAATAAAATTGTTAATGGTTCTGTATGAATCATATGCTCGGTGTATTTTGTGTTCGACACTTACAAAAAAATATAAATTAATTACATCACATGTATGAGTTTTGTTATGTGCTGAAGGCCAGTTTATACACGATTTGTAATTTCAGACACTGTGTTTGTTTTTGCATACCAGCATATTTTTCACATGTTCCTTAAGATTTTCACATACAATTTAATGGTTTATTTTAAGGCATATGTTTACATATTATGTAAACTTTTGTTGTAGGAAATCTTGATGTTAAGGCTGTGCATAGAATATTTTGTATTATAGTTTTAATTTAATCTTAGTTTCAAAATATATTCTGATTTTTGTTGATTAAGTAGGTTCATAAGTAATATTGTTACATAATGCAGAAAAGTGTTATGCTATTACAGAACATTCTACTGTTTCTGGGCTATTCCAGTGAAATCCGGCTGTAATGTTGTGTGCGTACGTGATTCTCAACATGCGTTAGCGAGATTGTTCCAGACTCACCAGTCCGCGCGCACTATGTGCAAGGCCGCTATCATTTACATTCTGGTGTTTTCTAGTAATGCTGATGTGCAGTATGGATTATTCTAGATATCTTAGCGGTGTATAAACACAAGACTTCAGTGGCACTTAGTTCAGTTATTGTCGGCGATTTATACAGTGCAGTTCGTAGTATTGTGGTGAAGTGTTATGTGTTTTATAATTGTGCAGGACAATTGTAATACAATTGTGTTGTATATTAGTTGACATTGTTATTGCGTGTGAACAATCTTTATTTTATTTGTTGTAATAGATTATCTTGTTGATTACAAACTGTTTAATTGTGATAATTAAAGCTGGTGATTAGTGACTTAATTGGTGTCTTGTATTTTGTTTTCCACTGTACCATATAACAATCAGTAGACCGTTGTAACAATATCATGAAAATAGTAAAGTAAATAGCTATGTTCTTAAGTTTGTAAGCTGAATAAGTATCTTCATTTTTATGTTTTATATAGTCTTGATAATGTATGTAGATATAACAAACATTTTTATCCAAACAGTGTGTTACAGGAATTAATTTTTCAGTGAATTTATAATTTGAAATAAAAATCAAATTTTCTGTTTCATCCAAAATGTGTTAATCTATTGCTAGATTTTAAGCTGTGATTGTTTTGTGAATCATCAACAACATAGCCAAAGCAGTTAATCTGTACATCACTCTCTGTATGTCTTAAGTAAGATATTGTTACGATATTACAGAACAGTCTACGCAGTGGCGGCTGGTAATGTTTTTGACGGGAGGGGCAAAATTTTTTTGGACCCATATGTAACAAAAGTCATCAGTCGAAACTAAATTATTGCTATTATCATGAAATAATTGTAAAATTGAACCTTTTGCTTTACTACTAAAAGTATTGTTAATATCAAAAACCTACCTTGCAAACTACCAATATTTAAACAGTGTTTGAAACTGAAATTATTTATAACCCTAAGCAGTTCACGTTCCTAAACTTAAATACTTAATAAATTATATTATTAAATGCATGCATTGCTAAATAAAATATATTTGTTCCCTACCCTATTTGTTTCTAACAAATAGGCACAGAACACACAGGCTCAGGCCTACACAGAATAAGTTACACGTTTATGTACACAAAGTTCGACAAAAACACTATCTTACACAGAATACACTGTCTAATAAAGAATAAATTATTAGAACATTACGTTTACACAAAAAATACAACAAGAACACAATCAAAACTATATAAAACACAAGAGAAAATATATACTCTTAAACAGCAACAGAGAAGTTTTGAACAACGCTCCGGTTCTCTATGAAAAGAGCCGCAAAATCAGAAAGCGGGCAGAGCCCCTCCTATAATGGCTGCTGCTGATTTAAAAGCACAGACATGTGTACACATCCTCTTTCCCCGCTCTCCGCAAGACCCGCCTATGCAGGGAGGGCGATAGTGAAAGCGTCCGGCTGCGGGACCATTCCGAAAACATCGGGTGATCGCTATTAATCGCCCCAAAAATATCTTTCACATAAGGATACTACACATTATAGTTATATTATTGACAAGTTTAATTTGCAAATTTAGTGGGAGGGCTGCGCCCTTTTGCCCTCCCTGTACGAGCCGCCACTGAGTCTACGTGTTTGTCGGATGTTCCAGAAGAATCTCGCTCTAATGTGTGTGGCATACGTGATTCTCGACGCATCCGCGAGACTTTTCTGGAAGCCGCCAGCCGCGCGGACTGTGTCAAGGCCGCAATTAATTACGTCATAGTTTAGAGATAAGGCATAGTTTGGAATCTTCTGGTCTGTGCGCGGATGTATAAATACAAGGCGGCAGAGGCCTTAGTTTTCAGTTGTAGTCGCGATATATTTACAGTGCGGTTCGAGTTTATTGTCGGGCAATTACAAGTGATTACTGTGTGCGTTCAAGTGGTTATTAGTGAAGTGTTGCGTTTTATAATCGGACGATATAATTGTAATACAATTATGTTTTATATTAGTTGACTTTTTGTTACGTGTGAACAATTTTTTATTTGATTTGTTGTAAGATACTGTGTTGTTTGTTATTATGAACTGTTTAACTGTGAAAATTAAAGCTGGTGATTAGTGACTTAATTGGTGTATTGTATTTTGTTTTCCGCTGTACATACGACAATCAAGTAGACCGTCGTAACAATATGATTAACTTCATAGTTGAAAACATCCCTCAGTTTTTGAAATATTAGTGGAAATAATTACATGAATTTTTATTTATTTTTGTTGCACCAACCGATTTTCACGAAGTTTCAAGATTTTGTGTTTCAAGCATACAGTAAATTTTTTTCTGTTATTTTTTTACCTCAAGTAAATATCTTCAAGCGTTGTCATAAATGTATCAGTAATAAAGTGTACTGCAAAATTAGTTAATGCCTTGTAGACAGCATCGTTTTTTTACGTTCATTATAGCTTTCGAACTGAAATATGTTTGCTCCACACATACGGTTTTTAGAAATAAGTAGTCTTTTCTCCATGAAATACAATTTTACATACTTGTGATAGATTTAAACTCTTTTATTACCCTTAATAAATGACTGACCATTGTGCATCTCCTTTTCCTAGATGTAAGTATTTCTGCTAGTACCAACCAGTTGTAACTACAGCTGTATAATAGACAAGTCAATAGAGTCTTTCTTCTGTTGAACACAAAGAAAGTTTATTTCTAATTTAGATTATCATCTGTTCATAAACATCAGTATTAGCATGAATTGTTACTGCATCAGTTTCCCAAGCTTTTAATTAATTTAATCATATATCACTGTTTTGAGGCATGTCTTGAGGAATTTTGTTTAACCAAATCAAGAACATACACTTTTGAAGCCAGTGAATGAACCCAACAGTGAGTGCTATGGTTTTATCAAGAGAAGAAGAAAAATTGCATGGCATTACAGTACTGTCAATCTATAAGATAATATGGAAATGTGCTAGTGAGAAAATATGCTCCAAGGTCAAGTATGTTATTAGCAAGGTGTACAAACATTAATAGTCCCAAAGTCTGTTGCATGAATTATCTGAGAAAGCTTTGTATAGATCAAAAAAGTTGTACACAATGTTGAATAAAAGTTCAAACATGCAAGAAAATTAAGCGCATATTAACGCTGGGTTTTATTGACTTTGTGCTATTTTAGTCTGTAGTACGTAATGTATTTACATGTTATGGTTTGTGTTATGATAAACTATTCATGGATTGGGAAGAGATAGAATAATGCAGTTTTATAGTAAATCTAATATAATGTATATTATTATGATGCAATATTCACATGATCAGGTGTATAATTACAATTATTATTACCTAAGTGAATCAACATAATTATTCAGTTCATACAACATAATTAAATAAATTAGTTACTGCATTGTCAAGATATAACCAACAGGTGAAAATATGTGGAAGTGCTGCTCCAAAATATGTATAGTGGATACAAATTGTATATTACTTTCGTACATATCCCTGTGTGAATTCACACATTACCCTTCTCATGAAAGATTCTATAATCACTTATCCAATGAACAATTTTTGTACGTTTTAGTCCATTTTGTGGTGTTTACCCATTATTACATTTAGTATGTGTTTATAAATTTTATTTATTTTTTCAAGTGTCTTAAAACATTGACATATGACAAAACTGAAAATCAGAATCTTTGTATTTTAAATATAATTATATCACTACTGACTCGGAATACAAAGTTTTTTATTGGTAAAAACATAAAAGTTTTACCTTATAGTCTGAACCAGTTTTCACTTATTATAAGCTTCGTCAGAGGCTGCCACTGGGACCACTGTCTGTCTTGTTGGTAGCGACGGCATCGAATTTTAAACAAATGATTTAACAGCTCTCATGTTTTCTGTTTGCATCTGCTAGGAACTTTACTCGAACTATAGCAGTAGTTGTCTGTCAGGTCGTATTGTTTTCCTATTAAAACTTATTTTTATGCCTTCCCTGTTCTGAGTATTCATATTTTAAAAGTTTTTTCATATTGTAAGTATTGTTATGCTACAGCAATTAGGAAACATAGCGCATAGTGCTTGCTGTATTTAACACATGTTTTGAAATCAGCTGGATGACTCTGCTTACAAGAGTGTCAGATTTTCCTGCCAGTGCACCTTCTGGAACATTAACCAGTTATTCCCCCAACATATGGAGTTTTGTTATCACATTACACCTCACAAGTGACCCTGTCTTCTACATGAATATCAAGACTAGATCACCATGGTCAGTTGAGTTTGAAGTTTTTCTAAATAGGAGACATTGTGAAACTTTTGTACAGCAGTGACATGAGTATGTTATAGACGGAAGCGCCATGAGATGTTTATTAGTGATAGTGCTGTGAATTTGTCTGTTTGTTGTGAATTATTGTAAGAATTGTTATCAGTGACTTTATTATTTGGCATGATAGTGCATATTGGACAGTTATAATTTAAGTATCAGTGTTTCACAGAAGATTGTGAATATTGATTTGTGCCACTGCTTAAGATCATAATCCATGTGAAAATGTGTATGTAGATTATGTTACTCACGTGTATTTACATCATCCCTAGTTGATGTATAACTTACATATATTGATGGACACTATTTATAGAATAACTAGAATATTCTGTATCAATGTACAATACATTTATAGGTAAGCGTAATTTGTTCTACAAGGTTCTAGATATGTGCCTGGAATGACCACAACTATACTAGTAAGTGCCAGTACTCAAGTGATGCATACTTGTGAATGACGTCATTACCACCTATGTATAAAACAGTAAGAGGCAGAGAGAATTCAGTCCTGATTGAGAGTTCAGTTAGTGAGTTACAGAGAGAGAGAGCGAGAGAGAGAGAGAGAGAGAGAGAGAGAGAGAGAGAGAGAGAGAGAGTGTGTGTGTGTGTGTGTGTGTGTGTGTGTGTGTGTGTGTGTGTGTGTATGTGTGTGTGTGTGTGTGTGTGTGTGTGTTGATATTTGATACCACATTTGTACATCAGAATTATATTTGTGTGTTATCTTTGTGTTCGTATAAATTACGATTGTGTTAATATTTGATATCACAGTTGTGGATCAGAATTGTATTTTATGTGTTACATTTTTATTTGAGATACTGGTAAATAAACAAGATGCTGACAGTGATAGGGGTGTTTTATTTCAATCACTGGCCTACAAGACGACAATATAATATCTCATTGTTGAATCCCTTTCCATTCTTATCTCAAATAAAAATATAACACATAAAATACAATTCTGATCAACAACTGTAATATCAAATATTGTAATATAACAGCTATTACAAATAATATTTATGTTGATAAAAAAAATTTATAGTTTATTAATTAAAATTTTTTTATCTTTTATAATGTTTTATTAATTATTTAATTAATTAATTATTATTATTTATATTTTTAAGTACTTCAATTGTGAATTGAATATTGTGTATGCCTTAGCGACAAAATATTTGTTTCACTTGTGTTAATCTGATTATGTCAACTGGGTCGAAGTATACTCTCTTCTATCTCAGCTCCTCTTCTTCTTCTTCTTGATTTTTTCATAATCCTTCTAAATTATGTTGGGAAAAAACTTATTTTTATAATTCAAATAATAATAGACATGAGTATTTAAAACAATTCTCATATGTATTTTGAAAATTGTGCGCCAATCTTACCCACATCGACAAATGGCTGCGGTTATGACTCAACTCACAGGTCGATTGTGTCACTAGACAAATATATGAAATTACATAAATTAATTAATTGAGTTCTTTGAACTGTCGAAATGGTCAGAGAAGGGCAAGTCACAAGATACAGTACTTACAATTAATTCAAACTTAAATACTATTCCATAAAAGTAACATATATTCAGAAAATAATGTCATTGAATAAATAAAATTTCGAACCAAGCAGTAGTGTATGACGTCACGTCGTCACTGGTTCCAGGAGGCTGTGTATGTCTCGTTATGCAAATAAAAGTATGGCGGCCGTCAGCTTCGGATTTCTGCTACCCACGCTGACTCCTATGTTTTGTCTTCTCCCTCAAATATAATTGTGGATCTCGTACTCTGCGGTGATGTGGTCCCTCTGGATACTTAGTTGTAGTGTTCTCTTCTCCTCGGCGATGTTGTTTTGTGCTGGATTATTCGTGTAGTGTTGCGTGTTCCAAAATCTGTTTGAGTTCGTTGTTCTATTGGAATTGGTGTTGAGTTAATATTTCAATATGGCGGTTGGTTCCTTGTGCTCTTGTGTTGGATCGTGTTATTACTGTTATTCGTTTTCGTTTCGGTTATTAGTTAAGTTATTAGGCGTTAACCTTCAGTTGATAACCTATGTAATGTTTTGTTATGTTGCACTTCATTTTTTTTCAAACCATTTATAATTTTTGGATCTTCTGTCAGTACTTTCTGATCCGTACGCGTTCACGTTTAACAATTAACTGATGACTTAAATCGTCGTCTTAATGTGGTAATTTCCGAAATATCTTATTCTCCTTCCCATTGTCTGGAAACAGCTGTCGCCTTGGCTTAGATCTGATATTATAAAAATATATGATATTTTTTCTTATTTTATAGCTATAACTTATTTATTTGTTAATTTTATGAAAATTTAACTGCCTAGCAATATTCTTGTTCTAATTGTACATAGTTCAATATATAACTTGACCTAATTTGGTTTCAAATAAGCTTAAAATTGACATTTTTTGATATTTCTTATAGGCCTTATTATTTTTCACATAATTAGTAATTAAATGGTTTACAATTCATTTTGAGTTAACATTTTCTTTAAATAATTTTACTTCTTTCATCATTATTCTTGGTTATTAACAATTTGTTGTTAGAACTTTCTAATACTGATTATTTCACATTTTATTTGTACCGAGTCCCTTGTTAGGCCTTATATTACCTATTCCCAATAAAGTTAATTTTATCTTCTGGTCATTGCATTTACTATTATTTATTTCTGTGCTGATTACATTTACATATCTTTATTTTACATTGACTAATTTCTGCTAATTATATACAGTTTTATTGAGTTCATCCTTTTGGATTTGACTCTATGGTAGTAGTTGATTTTGGTCTAAAATATGGTTTTGGTTTGCTATTGGGTTTTTTTAACTATTTTGTTATATTATTATTTATATGGTTTACAATTCAAAAATATCTTAATATTATCTCCTTGCCTTCCCTGCCTTAACAAAACTTTGAAATTAGTGAACGTTATTTAAGTATAACATAACATCTTATATCTATTATTTTCATATATATCATTGAGTTATAATAAAAACATCTTATATCTATCATTTTTTATATATCACTTAATTATAACAAAAACATCTTATATCTATCATTTTCTATATATCATTTAATCATAATAAAAACATCTTATATCTATCATTTTCTTATATATTATTTAATCCTAAACAATCCTTCTGTATTTAACTTATTCCCTTACATCTATGGTAAGTTCATGGTTTTCTATCTATTTTACTGTTCATCACTCCTTATATTCTATTTAAACACTCTTATAAATTATAATATATGCAGTTATTATCTGTCTTTTAATTTTATGTTTATTATTATAAAACACTTTTTATTTTCTACACTTAATGGTAGTCTTTCACTCTTATAGTGGTTTATTATAATATTTCACCTTTAACCTCTACACTAATGGTAGTCCTTCACTCTTATTGTCTAAACATTTTTATTACCTACTCTAATGGTAGCCATTATTCTGATCTACACTATCTAATTTTAAGTTACCTTTAAATTTACTTTACAATCTTTCATTGGTAATGTATCCTGTAACTTGGGTTAATGGGTTAACGTTTGTCGTTGTTTTATCTCTGTTTAATTGGTACATGTTCTTCATAATATTTTGGGAATAGCCCTTCTTTATTCTGCATTCCTTGTATGAAGCTTGGAATAGTCTGTTCCTCAATTTTTATTCTATTCTATGAGTAGGTTATCACTTTTGTTATTCAGGTACTCTCATGTCATTAATTCAATAAGTTGTACCTTATTATTTTTTCAATACTGCTCCATATGAATGGGTGATTATTTTTGTATTTGGGATCTTCTGATCCTTAATTTAATAATTTGCCCCTTATTACTTTTTCATTTACTTTTTCTCTATGAGTATGTTATTTTTTTTGTATTTGGATCTTCTGATGTCACTAAGTTAACAAATTATACATGATTATTTTGTCATTTACCTTTTCATTTACTGCTTCTTATCCTACTGGGTATACAGACGATGTACTGGGGTTTTATATAGATGGTTTCTTTTATTTGGACCAAGAGTTTTCTTTGTTATTGAGTTTATTTTTTAACATTTTATTGACTATAATGATCAGCTTATTTAATTCATTTTCAACCATTTATTTATCACTCACTACTGATAGTTTCTTCTTTTTTTTTCTTTTTTAATGTTGTATTAAGTTAAGTTTTAAGGTGAAAATTCTGTTATGCTACAATATTAACACAATTGTAATTTATACAAACAAATATTAACACACACAAACACACACACTTGTGTCTTCATCTGACCTTATGGAAGCAGTGGCATGTTGGTATTTATATGTTCATATGTTTTGTCAGTTCTTTATCACATTTTTATACACTGTGCACATAAATTTTCACATACCTGTCAGCTATGTATTATGGTCTTAGTGCAGCAGTTTTATTGGAACCGTATCATAACCATATGGATACTTTTATGTAAATTAAATATTTCTCAGAAGTTTAATTAAGAAAGTTGTGTTAGTGGTTATAATCACTAACAGAATTATCACTGTTGCACACCACTATAGAAAAATTATTCCGATTAGCGCTTTCAAGCTTCTCAGAATATAGAATAATTTTTGAATTTTTGTATAGTGGTGTGCAACAGTGATAATTCTGTTTGTAAATATTTCTCCATTGATAAAATTTAAATGACAAAAGCTATTGTTATTAAAAAATTAAATGTAGCTTAAATTCAGAAGCAGTTGGATATTACCTCACGGAGTACAAAAGAAGATTTTTGCTTCTTCATCTTTTCTACTCCCATTATTCATCAGCATTTATATATTTCAACTCTCTTTATATATTTCTCTTGTTCTTAGACAAGAGAAGGAACTATTTACTTCATTATGGATGTATTGAGGTGATTCTGTTATATAAAGCTGTTGTTAGTTAACTGTAGAGTTTGAAACCCATTAATAAGTCTGCCAACCTTTCTCTCAATAAAGAAAAAGTTTTAAATTGTGTTTTGCATTGCAAAGAAATAATTAAGAAGGAATTCTGCTTTTTTATTCTGATCACGGAATAGGAGGAAAAGAAAACAATATTCCCAAGAAGTGAAATGATAACTATTCTTGTAGTTTAATGTAATTTGAAAGATACAGGCTCTGCAAAACCACTTGAGATTGTGTGGTATTTAAGTAAGTAAATATTGTAAGCATTTACTGGTTTATCCACATGTATGTTAACGATATCATTGTCATTGTTATTGGTTATAGTGTGCATATTTTTCAAAGCTAAAGACTAATATAAATAAAAGAAATTACAAAAAAGTGTTCTTCATAATTGTTTCAGTGTGTTAATTATTTACCAGTAATTTATTTTACATTTGTTTAAGATCTTCTTTTCTAAAGCATTATAAGATTGCCCCATTTCTAACATAAACAATTGGATAGTAAAATAATTAAATCAAAATATATAATACTGTTTGTGCTGTTATTTCTATTTGGTTCTATTTCAGTTCAGTTTCTATTTATATTTTGCTGTTATTTCAGTCCATTGCAAGTAGTCCAGCATCAGAAAAAAATTCATTTTTTGTGTATCCATTACCTTACGTTTTGGTAGTTCAAAACATATTTTCTTTATTTTTATTGTGCCTGATTTATAGGTGGTGGCTATACTTTTGTTCTATGGTGTACACCGTTTTTCCATTTGTGGACATTTATTTCTTGCACCCTCATTGTTTTCAGGATATTTAACCTACAATTTAGAGCCATGTTTATTGACCTAGTATTACTCTACAGGTGATCTTTGTATCCAAAGTTTATCAAACAAGACTGAATAAAATTCAATTTTTCTTTGTATAATTTCTCAAAGAAAGAAAAGAATCTCAGCCTTAATTTTTTGTATGCTTATTTATATATCAGTATAATTAATTTATAGACAGTATCAATGGGGAGTAACTTATCCTTTAAAATGTACAGCCTCTTAAAAATTGAAATGTTCTTTTTTTTCAAATGCTAAGCTTTGACATCCCTGGTAGAGAACAGAGTAAAATCTGAAAACTGCACAGATAAAATGACTCTGTGCAGTATAAATTTCAACTTTGTGATTCACCTCAGAGCAGAGAAAACAATTTTCAAAATTCAAATATAAATTGTTATTTTCTTATTAGGAAATCAGTGGTAATAAGCAGTAATTCAATCATTTAGGCTTGTTAAACTAAGATAACTATATTTTGTATATTTCTTTATTATAAACAGACATATAATATTGTAGAACTTAAAAACCTATTTTAGATACAAAGTAACTCTAATGAAATGTGATATCTTATTTTGAAAACATCAATTAATTAATAACAGTTGTTTACCATTTAGGTTATTGGTGGGAATAGCAGTATCCTTACTAAAAAGAGATTAAAAGAGAAATTATTACTTTGTGGTACATGATGAAACACAAGACCGTCAATGGATTAACAGATAGGCTACAGCTCACTTGTTTGTTTTTATCACAAAGACGTTGACAGAGTAAAGAGCCATAGCTTTATAATTAACATTGGGTTTACCATTATATAAGTTCTCTAATGATAAGCACAGAACGGTTTGTTGGAGGACTAACTCCCCCCCTCGGTTTCCAGAACCTGTAATATTACTCATTATTACAGTTGTTAGTCACATATTCAGACATATTAAAAATTTTTTAAGTGGGTTATTTATTAGAATTACACAGCACTCTTATGGGAGAGAGACTGAAGGAGAGGACATCTACTAAAAGTTGATAACAAACTTTGACATCAACTATAGAGTTGATTGTGATGATAATTTTTATATCAATTTAGTCTTCTTTTTCTATACCAATGTATAAGTAGTCTTTTTTCCTATAGGCTTAAACCAGACATAAAAGGCACATCTATACAAAATGTTCACTTAAGTGTGTGTGTGTGTGTGTGTGTGTGTGTGTGTGTGTGCGTGCATTGTGCTTCTTTGTTTATCTTCTCAAACATTCCATATTAAATGAATATCCGTGATTGTTTTAGCTGTGTACATAGTTTTAACTCTGTAGTTTCAACATCACAAATGCAGATTTTCCATCTATCATTGCCATAATGTATGCACTTAATTCTAATGTAAACTAAGTAATATACAGTCAGATTAACAGAAAAATCAGTGCTAGATATGTATGTGTGTGGTGCATGTTCATAACCGTGTGTGTAATTTTTACAAAAAAAAAGTAATTGAATTTGTTAAGGTGTTTTGTCAGAAGAGTATAATCACAGTAATGAAATCATCAAATCATTGAAGAAGGAGGCAACACCTCAGTGTACCACAGTACTACAACACTGCAGGACTCGGTATGAGATTTGAACAGATCAAAACTATAGCCACCATCACTAACACATCCGAAAGAATATTTAGGTAAGCAATTACAGTACAGATACAATTAGACTGCCTAAGTGACAAAGAAGACAGCAAGAATCTTAATGTGATGTGAACTAGGCTTTTGAAGCCAACACCAAGATGACATGGTGGTAAGAGCTGGCCGCCAGCTGCAGTGCTCACAAACACAAACCATCACAAACCATGGCCACATCTGCAACACATAACAGACATATAAGCACACACACTCTTGAGAAGATAACAGAGCAGATGGCAAAACATAGAATGATGGAGAAAAAGGAAGCAATCACTTCAGAAAAATGGCAACACAAAAATACAATAGGTTGTGAAAATCTTTTATAACAAACCTTGATTAGATTTCATATTCACATTCACTGAAAGTAGTCTGATATTTGATGACAGTCTCCATGCAAAGTAATATATGGATGACTGTATTCCGATGGTATATCTCATACATGTCTGTGGTAAAGATGTATTATTCCATGTACTGTTTGAAGTGAAAAAGTGGTATAAGCAAAAGGTCATGGCCATAAGAATAACATAGTAATCCTGTTAAAACATAATGCTCAACTAGAAAAGACAAGCTCTCATGCATGATTGTATAACCAAGTTATAGGATTGGTGGTTGTGGATCTCTGCACTCATAAAGGTAAACAGAGGGTAATATTTGAAGCAGATTTGTAATCAACTGATAAAGGAAAAACATTGATTTTCCAATGTGTGCGCATGTGTAAATACTTAGCCTATAACAATTAAATAACTGTTTGTATTCTCGATTCTCTTTTCACACACTGTGTCTCTTGGTGAGCAGAATCCATCAGCTTTACTTTGATTGTTGTATATCAGATGTTTCAAGACAAATTTATTAGTAGCTCTCCAACACCCATTAACAGTAACTGATGTATCTGGTTCTTTTTCTCAGTCATAATGAAAATTGAAAAATCTTGTGATAAAAGTTTATGGAAATAACCTGTTCATGATTTGTTTTTTCAATATATGGCTATTGTTTTTCATTTAGAATATTTAAGTAAACTTCATTGTTAGAACGTATGAAAAGACACTGGGTATTTTACAAATTGTGTAATATATCTAGTTTTAAATAGTTACTTTAGAATCCTTATATCTTATTAATGATACTGAAATATTTTTCAATAAATGTTGTGGCAAATACATTTTTAAATCAGTTCAATATAAAGACAGTTGAGATTTAGCTCAACACCATATAAAGTACTTGTACCGGGATAGTGAAATGATTTCCATCATTTCGTGCACTTAAGAAATTGTATTTAAAAATTTTAAAACCATATACACATTGCATTACAGTTATTTTTATAGTGCATTTAAAATGTGCAAAAACATCCACTGCATAACTAATACATTTTCTTATGCTAAGAAATTAGACTCCTATTTCCACAGTATAGTTTTGTCAAGGTAGTTCTTTTTAAACAAAAGTTTCTAGCAGTACACCATGAAAAACTGTATACAAACATACAACTAGCAAATAACTACTTTTATAAATGAATTATTTAAATTTAATCAAGCTTGATTAACTGTTGATATTATGCCACTAAGAAATTGTCTTCAGCTTCATCTATAAGAGAATACAAAAATAACAATAACAATAACAGAATTGTTATACTGTTAATCAAGTGTTACCATAAATTGACTATTGATATTTATCTTTATCTCTTTTTTTTTTTATTAACTATGGCATATTGGAACATCTTTGCATGTAGTAAAAAAATATTAATTTGTTTTCAGTTTCACTTTGTGATTAAACAAAACAACAACATATGTATAGATAAGGACTGATATGTAGATAGATAAACCACAAAAATTTAAAAAAATTATTTAAAAAAATCGAATAACCTTTACAAATTTGGAGAATTTATCGAATCAGATTTTAAAATTTTAATTTATCTGATTTAAAAAAAATTCAACTATATGATTGATAATTCAGTGATTAGACAATTTTCTACTTTTGGATTTTTTTTTTAATCAATGTTTTATGAATACTTTTAACTTCACTGTATTTTTTTTAATTAGAAGTTTCGGTACAGCGGTACAGGTTATTTATCTTTTAAGAAAACTAGAAAACTTCAACAAATTTATGAATTTAGAAATGATCAGGATTTATGAAATTCCTTTAAAAGTGAAAATAGATAGCAGATTTGAAGTTTTTATAATAAACACAATGTGAAAACCATACAATAATGGTTTGCGCTAAGCCAATCAAGGAAATACAGAATCCTACAGCTATGGTTTTTATAATAACATCTAATTGTTTACAAATTTTTTGAGATAATTTTTATCTTTTTTAATGGACCAGTAATCTCCCCATAGCATTAGCAGCATTCAATAATATCCAGTTAGTTTCAGATCTTCTGTTTTAAGTTATTGTTTTCTTTCAGTTGTTGCAATTTAAATAATATTTTAGGATATATGTAGGTTTTTTCACTATATAAAAATTTTCTTTTATATGGCAGTACTTTTTGGCTTGCCAGTCATCAGTATGTTTTGGCTCCTTTATGTCATCATTGACATATTGTGGTTCCTTTATTTTCCTCTGCAATCCTTCATTTTAACCATATGCTTCAAATTATACTAATTAAGAAGTTTTTGATGTTCCAGTAGTATTATGTACAGTATTACTATTACACACACACACATACATATAATCTTTTCTTTTAAGTTTAATTTTTATCATTATTTCCAATTCTTTGGTACACCCTTACACAGGCCTGCAAAACAAGTCACTGAAAATTGCTTGGAATTTAGTGACTGAATTTTTGTGTTTTGATGCGCTGATTTTGAATAAGAATTTTTCAGAAATTGAGCTTGGAACATGGGTGAATTTAAATGCCACTTATTTAAGTGGTATCCACGAGTCTTTTACAACTGTCTCCATTTTTTATTCAAGTACATCATCTTTAAGAAGTTTTTGAACACCCTGACTGACAAAAACACCATCTTTAGCTTCTGACACCTTGGGAACGTGTTGCACGTGTTTTTAAAATGCTGTCATTCTTTTCAGGTATATTTATTACCATTGTGAAGAAATACTGCTTTGAGGCTTCTTTTAGATGAATTAATGAAAAGACTCCACTCATTCACATCGTAGTTTATGTTAAACCTCTCCACTACACCATGATCATCATTACAATAAACTAGGGTACTATATTCAGAAAAGAAAGGAGCAAAATCTTGTCGTCTGCTTCTGAACCATGAGAAAGAGGTACAAGAAGTCAGTAATTTTTTTTCTTTTAATCTGGAGCCTAACAGTTCTTCTGACTCTTTGGCAAGACCCAAAACTCTAAGACATTCAGTTCATCCTGTGAAAGCAGTTGAGGAGCAGAACCGCCAAAAACAACATCATTGTCATCATGGTTTTTTTATGAATGTCCGATTTAATTTTTTATGTTGAATCCTTTTACATTACTTGATCAAAAGTAACAGTAATCACTGTTAATTTGTAATTCCCTCCATATCATTTGGACATCAAACTGAAAGATTTTTTCTTACTTGGTGACCATTGTCTGATATATTAAGTACACATATTAAGAATATTAACACACAAAAAATCTAGTTTGTGAAAAAGTGGTGTATGATGGAATTTTTTTGCTTTTTAAAAAATCAGTAGGCTACCCATAAATCTATGAGAATCAGTTTCAAAACAGTTTCTTCGCTGCAGATCTGTGTAATCAGTATGTATAATCTGTTTATGATTAAATTTTATTATATGTGTATAAAATACAGTTTATGTAACAGTACATCATTATTTAATTAGTTTGTGTTAGGTTTGATCATTTCTTACTGAGGTATTAATGTTGTTAGAACTGAGGTGAATTATATTATATACTCTTCATAATATTATGTTATTTGTTCAGAACAGTCTAATTGTTATAATTTCATTATGTTTCAGGAACCATTCAAGGTATGTAAATTTACTTATTCTGATGATTTTCATCTATCTGGTTTTATACAAATCTGTTGCATTTCCTTCTTTTTTGCAAGTTTCGTTTGTTGCACTTAACCCAGTACATTTATGTTATAATATATTTTTAATAGTCTTCTTAGTCTTCCTCTACACTGTCACTAGAAAAGATATGCATTTTTTTCATAATATGCAACTTGTCCCCCATCTTCTTACAGCATGTTGCTTGACTGTACGTTTGAATGTATACATTTATTGTGTTTTATAGTGTCTTCCTAATTTGCATCTACACCTTAGTTTTTAACACAGTGTCAACAGTCCTGCATCTTACCATGTAATGAGTACTGATTCCAATTTTTATCTTAAGGATATTATAACATTCATATTCTGTCCTGTAAAAATAAAATTTGTCATATTTTCTTCTAATGGGAATATGAAAATCTTTTTGATGTGTAAGATCATTATCTGAAAAAACATGGCTATTGGATTGAGTAAATATCAAGTATTTGATTTTTTGATTGAAATAAAAATTAAGTTATATTGTAATATTTAACAGATATAAGGCTAATCTAAATGTATTGTGTGCTTAACCTAATCAGCTGAGAGCTTACTATCTACACAGCATTACATAATTTCTGTCAAGTTTTGTGCCAGTTATGTTAGTGGAAGTAAACTGTACTACAGATCATAACAGTGATGTTCAGAAATTCGGGGTAGTAGGATAGTATCTCTTAATGTGTGCACGCACATGCACACTCTCACATGCATGTGTTTGTATAAATGAAATCCTTATGGGTACGTGTATCTGTCCGTTGGTTTTTTTAAGTCTTGAGTCATTATTATGCGTGAAATAACATACAGTTTTCTGACTACAAAGGCTGGCACATTTTCGTCTGGAAGAGAAATCTTGCAGGATTTGTTACAGTTTTAAATTATGAAGTGTTATCCTGGTAGTATGGTATACCTCAACCATCCAGCATAGTGCTTGTCCTATGTACAAAGTAGCTTGACAAGTATTCTATAGTGTCTACCAGGTTTGAGAATGTGTTAGAGGAAAAGTCATAAACCTTAACCATTTTCACTTTATAAAAAAGAACAAGTATTATTTTTGAGGTCACAGAAATCAGGTTCCATGACAGATTGATGTAAGTCTAATCTAAATCTGAAAAAAATCTGTTATAATTCCCCAGTATACAGTATCATAAGAAGTCAAGTGCAAATTCATTTTAAAAATGTAACAGTTTATTGTAAATTCTTGGATTTTGTTGTCTATGACATATCCGTTGATTAACTAATTATAACACTACCGACTCGGAACACAAAGTTTTATATTGGTAAAAATGTATAATTTTTACCTCACAGCCTGAACAAGTTTTCACTTATTGTAAGCTTCTGATGAAGGTTATTGGCTGTATCTGTTTTTACAGGTTTTACAGATCATTGCTTACAACACAGTCACTTCATAGATACAAAAAACATAACACTACTCCACAACATACAAAAAGGTAGAAAAATCGATTTATTAGAAATTCTAGAAATTAGAAAAGCAATCAAAAGTAACAAAAATTTAACAAACTAACAAACTGAATTCTGTGTATCCCCCTTTAAACTAAAGTTGTTATTTAGTTTAGTTAATTTTTATATTTTGCCTTCCGATTATACTTAGTTTTTACAGACACTTGACCTTCCCTTACTCCATCCCCTCCAGCATACACACCCCACACATATTCACTACCCTTACATTCTTTGTTTAGTTGTTCCTTGATCTCTGAGAATAGTTTAATCAGCTGAAACAGCTGTCAGAGGTAAATAATAAATGGCGAAGCTTACCAAGTGTTTGTATATTTTTTAAAACATTTATATTAATATGTTTTCCAAGTGCCTAACAAGTCTCAATCAATATCGTGATAAGAAGAAATAACAGGAATTTTTTGTTCACAAGTTACATTTATTAAGCCAGGGACTTCTCTATAAACCCTTCAGTGCCCTGCTTAAAATATATTCTTTGTCTTATACTCTTATCTGTGTCTCAGTGACTCGGTGTTCAAATTCAGATTGAATGCCTTCCTTCAATTGTTCCACATCACGAATCTTCACGGAGTACACTGCATTTTTTAGTATACCCCAGACTGAGAAGTCCATCGGGGTAAGATCAGGAGAACGTGGAGGCCATTCAACACGACCCCGTCTGCCAATCAATTCAAAAAGTCTCTCACAATCAGTCCATAGTGAGGGGGTGCCCCATCTTGTTGCCATATTAACTTTTCTCGAATTGGCTGCAGATTTTCAAAAAGTGGACTGTTTTCTAGTTCCATCAACACTTCGTGAAGCATTTGTAGGTAACTTTCAGCATTCACTGTACCATTAAAAAAGTAGGGTCCGATGATCCCACCGGCAAAGATCCTTGCCCAAACAGTAACTCCCGGAGCGTTTAACTCTGTCTCTATCACGACATGTGGATTTGCAGTATCCCAGTAAACACAGTTGTTCCTATTCACTGTACCATTCAGCTTAAAAGTAGCCTCGTCACTCCAAAGAATGGTTTTGTAAAATTGTGGATCGGCTTCTTGTCATATTGCATACCATTTGCAGACTTCTGTACGCCTATCAGGATCATCTTCATTTAGGCCTTGGAGTAAAGTGGGCTTGTATGGTCTCAACTTCAACGTTTTCTGCATCCTTTGCAGGCTTGTTCAAGGTATTCCATACTCATTGGACGCTTTTCGTGTTGATTTCTTTGGTGACTGCACAAAACATTGTGCAACGATATTTAAATTCTCTTCTGTTGTAACTGTTTTTGGCCTACCTGATCAAGGAAGTTCCGCTACCATTCCAGTCTGTTCAAATCTCTTATTCAGTTTACGAATAGCTTCTCTAGATGGAGGTGCGATGTTTGGAAAACGTTCCGCAAATAACTCAACAACATCACTATAATTATGGTCCTGTTTCCACCACATCTGCAGTACAAAAACACGCTGCTGTGTAGATAGTTTTCTATTCATTGTCTCGCAAACAACACGAACAACAAACAAGCGCTAACAACAGCATACACATCAACATCAACCTAACATCATAACCTCAAATCTCAACTGAATTATGGGAACTACTGCTCTAGTCAAGTCAAGTAACTACTATGCTAGTCAATCGAGCATCTACATACTGCTAGTGTCAACTGACTTATGGGCCACCCAATATTATTCCATATATATGTTTTGTGTGTGTGGTGCATGTTCTACATATTTGTGTGTATATTTCAATAGTGTGATATAATAATAAAAATAGGAATAATTTTTTTATATGGTGTACTTTTTAGGAGTTTTTGTGCAAGCAATCTGAATTTTGTATATCACAGTCATACATATTTCTGGTTCAGTCAATTCAACTTTTTCTCAGTCCAAAAGTAGGTGTGTGTGTGTGTGTTGTAAAATTAACCAATTTGTTCAAATAATTAAGCTAACATCCTTTTTCCATATCTAAGCCACTGCAGAGAGTACAGGACACTTGCACTTTTTTGTCCTCATATTTTTCTGTTTATTATTATTTCATACCACACCACTAAAATTACAAAAACAACTGTGATAGGTTTTAGCCTCTGTAAAGTTTGGCATTTTCCCATGCAGTTTTGCTTCTGATAGCACTTAGAACTGCTGCAGAGATCATTTTCTGTATACTTAAATCAACACTCAATAGTATGCAACTGCCTTCTAGTAAATAATGTTTGTTCAGTCACAGTCACTTGATTCAGTTTAACAATTACAAGTAGGGTAATTTTATCTGTGTATGTGGGGGGGGGGGCATGTGAGCAATAAGCATCTGTATTTTTGTGTAAGACAAATAATATAGTTTTTACCGTCTTTCTCTATGCATTATCACAGGCCACTGTTGTTTCAGCAAGTTGTGCTTCCTCGTAAATTTCGGACTGTTTGGCCAAGCATACCTCACAACACAGATACAAAAGACTGCAGTTTGTTCACAAGAGAATGTATTAGAAGCTATACGTCCAATTGGAGCTTAATACACTACAAATACAGTGCTTACTCAGGATCTTATTTGGAACTGCCAAAGTAAGTGTCACATCTTCTTGATTAATTGTCATTCTCACATATCATAATTATTTAACACAATAATGGTACTGTGGTGTAATGTTAGATCTAACAAGTAGGCTGTATACTAGTCTTGGTTAGTAAAAGATTTTTGGTCATACTAAAATAACAAAATTGGGGCAAATTTTAATGGGGTTTAAGTATTGAGTTATAGGTTTTTACAACTAATTAACAATAATATTAATAATAATAATATTCATGTCTCAACAATTTGGCAAGTATAAGGAAAAAATTGATGAAATAAAAACGAACAGTGCACTCTATCTTTTATAGTGGTAGTGAATTCCATGTTACATGTGCAATGCTATAATTTATTATTAACCTTTTGTATGCTATAATAACATTACACTATTACACCATTAAAACACACACACACACAATGACTCTACAGTTATATCTTTATTTATAGTTATATTTTTACAATTGATTGTAACTTCTTTGCTTCATTTTCTTTGATATCATTGACTTTCATTAACCAAATAACTCTTCAACAAAGTAGCCTAATTAAAATAAAAGTAATTTTTTGGGAAAAATTCATTTAAGGACAGTTTTCTCAAGATCAAATGGATGAATTGTTGTAAACTTTTGTTCTGTATAAATGTACAGAAATGATTTCTAAAGGATGTATTATTGTATTCTAGTAGGCCTACTTATAAAGTGTTTATGTGTTATCATAATTCATAAACCTCCCAAAATTAAATTTGTGCTAAAAACTATTTTAAAAAAAATTAAAAACTAGAAACTTTGTTGAAATTGTTTTGTTTTCTTGGGAATTTGGTAAGAATATGCAAAAATTTAAGTGACCCAATTCCTAATTTTTTTCAATGTTGATATTAAACTGTAATAAAACATACATATAAATTAGACTAGAGTGAAAAAAGGAGAAAAAAGTGTCTTTAGCGTGAGCTAAAGTTGAAAGAAGACACCAGTTCACTGTCTCCCCAACTCTCAGCTAAAAGTTGAAAGATGGACAAGACAGATGGAGCTGGTTGGAGGAAAATGCCCAATGATTTGTAATTACCATAATGATTATTTTATTGTGTAACAAATCATGAGGTGTGTAGCCCGTAAGTGACAGATGTATACGAGTTTCTCCAGTAATACATGTGATTCTTAGTTTGAATGATTGTAACATTAAGGAAATGATAAAAATAAATTAATGTGTGCACACTGAGAAAATCGTTTTTATAAGTAGTAAGGCCTACTGTTTTAAATTGTATTTTATGTGACTATAATTCGTACATTCAATGAATTACATTTACAAGCAGCATAAAAAAGTATCTTAGTTTTTGGAGGTGTTGAAATTAACAAAATGGAGTGACAAAACTGAGTATGCCGTACCTGATTATAGATCCTTTTTTCATATACCTTCTCTACACATAGCCTCAACTTCATTTACAACTATCAACGTGTACCTGAAATAAGTTATGGAAATAACACCACAGATATGTTTAAGCACAAAAAGTAAGAAACTTCTTAACATTTAGATCTGTGCAATTCTATCAACTTTATTATAGCTTCATTTATACGACAGACAAGTGTTAGGTGATAGTTTATATAAGTTTATTTTAATCTTGTGATCTGAGATTGTATATTGTTCAAGTCAGTAGAAGTATGTCTTTATATTAATGTTTATAACATTAACAACATATTTATAGTGTTGTACAATTTTTCATTTAGAATACTAAAATCAGATGAACTGAAAGATGAAGTTTATGAAGTGGATACTGATGCAGACCAGTTGGATGAGGTATTCTGAAAAGTAACATCTTTTTACCAACAAAATATGCTCTATAAACTAATGTATACATTTCTTTTTCAGTCTTCTTAATTCTTCTAGTGCTGTCACAGTAGCATGAGTTTGATTTTATTTTTTAAAGAAATAAAACTTATTGTAATTTGAAGTAAAGACATTATAATATTGTAATTGTCCTATAATGTGTAACTAAGAAAAACAGCCAACAAAATATGCTCTATAAACTAATGTATACATTTCTTTTTCAGTCTTCTTAATTCTTCTAGTGCTGTCACAGTAGCATGAGTTTGATTTTATTTTTTAAAGAAATAAAACTTATTGTAATTTGAAGTAAAGACATTATAATATTGTAATTGTCCTATAATGTGTAACTAAGAAAAACAGCATGAACATGCATGAGTGTCTTGACATATTAAAAATGTTCACTTATGTTTTTTTTATTGTCAGTTTTTTTAACTTCTATCAAACAAGACTGCTATATTATTCCTTTAGAAGTAGTGCTTACTTTAATTATTTAGTAGTTCAGATTTAATCCTTTTGTGTATGCCATTTGCATGTACTGTATTCAGTAGTTATTTATTCAGTTTAAATATATTGACTTCCACTTTCAACAAAACACTTTTTAACATTTTACTTTGTTTCACTTGTGTATACATCTAGTGCCCTTAATGTTGGTTTGTAACAATTCTGGTTAGTAATACCAGCTTTCAACCTTTTGTGTAATAAAAATAACAGATTAATATATTTCTAATTCAAAGTAGTTACTCATTGAATTTTCTGTACCAACAATATATAATTGTTTTTTGTGTATACGATTCTGTTATTTCATGTTTTTTTAAATACTGAAAATATAAAAGTTTCATTGTTTCTCTTTTAACATGTTCTGTTACCAAGTTAAAAAGTTAATATAACACATTGGTATCATTATGTATACTGTAACGTGGCTTTGAAATTCTTAACTAGGAGTATAAGACTCATCACATCATTAATAGCAGCATTAAATATTGGCTTAACTGTACTATTAATTTCTTTAAATAACGTGAACATAATTTGATTGCTAGTATTATAGGATAAGCAAAGTACCGTATTTTCTCATATATAATGCGCATTTTTTCCCAGATTTTCTTCCCAAAAATGTCGGTGTGCATTATTATAATTTACATGTGCATTATTATAATTTACATGCTTAATAATTAATTAATATAATTAATTTAATATATTATAATTTACATGCTAAATTATATATCTGCATGTGTTGGTCAAACTGAGCATGGCGGAATTGTCAACGTCTCTTAAAACTGGCAGTCTCAAGACTGGTAATAGTAAAGTGAATAGTGCCAGTAATTTGGTTCGCAGTTACCACTCATGACTGGCATTCTTTCTATTATAAAAAGCAATGTTTTCAGAACTATAAAAGCACCTTGTCAAATTTATGAAAGAAAAAAGTAATGAGGCTTTTTCCGTTTCTGCTGAAATGATAAAGACTCGAACTAGGAAAATAGCTCAGCGTCTTGAAATAGATACTACACAATTTTGTGCCAGTCTTTGTTGTGTACAAAAATAAAATTATTGAGTTTCATTGATTTATTGTACAATCAAAGCATACGAACAATTTTCACTTGTCTCAAGTTGTAAATGTAGGCCATTGTCCTGTCTTTTGGGATACGCCAGTAGCCATGAGTATTGATGAGAGAAGTGTAAAATCTGTGCCAGTCGGATCAGTAGGATGCAATAAACAAAGATGTACTTTCCATTACAGCCAACCTCTGTATATGTTTCTAAAGCAGAAAACTTTTGCCTAAAGAAAAATGTCCATGGGGTGTAATAGTTCGCATACAGGAGAAAGGATGAATAAAAGGAAAGCTTATTTTAGACTGGATTAATACAGTTTGGAACCAAAGTTCAGGTGCTCACTGAAAGAAGTAAACCTTATTACTGTTTGACAGCTTCAAAATGCATTTTTACTAATAAGTAAAAGCAAGGCTTCATGAAGTAAAAACGGCTTTAGCAGTGGCTTCTGGTGGATTAACATCTATAATTCACCCTTTGGATGTATCTTTTATAAAGCTTTTAAGGGTAATTTTATAAAACTTTAAACACAACAAATGTGCGATGGTGAACATACATCCAAACCATCTGGATAATTGAAAAGCCCTCCAGTTTACTTGTACTAGGATGGATCACAATTGCTTGCAGAGCAGTAAAATGTAAAACAGTTATAAAATTCTTTAAGAAATGTAGTATTTTGAATAAGCTGGATGGTACCAAAGATTGTGCACTGTGGGATGACAGGATGTCAGAAGAATCAGAAAAGGAAAGTAATGCAGTACTGTATTCTTCAGAAACAGATGAAGAATACTAATAAATGCAGGCCTAACCGTTGTGTACTAGTGAAAAAGTAAAATAATAACAAACTAATCAAAAAGTATGACTTGCATAAGTTTTAAGTTGTTTTAAATTTTACATGACTAATAATTCTGTTTTGTGTTTATAAATAAATAAGTACATTACATTTTTTCTATTTTAGTGTATAAAACACTTTTTCTGCACAGTAATTGAATTATCTGAATTGTTTAATATTCAAACAATATTTTTTTTTCTACGTCATAATAAAATTTTCAAGTGTTTCTCGTCACAAATACAGCCCCATATACACGAATTACATTTTTTCAGAGAAATATTCCAGTAAAACTGGGGTGTGCATTATACACTCAAAAATACAGTATTTGTATTGTTTTGTATAAAATATATTTAATTCTATAACATTGGACTCTGTACATTTAACAGTCAACTCTATTTCATTATGTTTAGAAGGTCGATAGTGATTAGCATGTTAGTTTTGTATAGATGATTTCACCTGGTACAATAGTCAGTCTTGCTGCTGGTAACAGTAAAGGCAGTTTGTCCTTTGTTTGGACTGATGCTTAGATATTAAGAAGCAACATGATTGCAATCTGGTCAGGTAGTGAGTTATCATAGAGGTTACAAGTATGAATTTTCGTCATAAACAACTTCCTGCACTGCATCCTTGTCTCGTATTGGATGTTTACTAACTCAGTAAAATGGAAGATTAGTCAAAGTAAAATAATATTCAGTACTTGAAAGCAATCATTTATACCTTAATTCATTGATTGTTTAAAGCATCATGTTGTTTTATTAGTAATTATCAAATTAATTATCTGAAACTGAATTGGTTAAACACTAGACATTCGAAACTTAAAATGAATAAATATTTTTAAATGCTTTTAAACTCAAATTTTGTTTAATTGAAGCAAAACATCAGGGACTCCTTGCAACAACTGCAATATGAAATATTGTTTTAATGTGATGAGAACAATTCAGTTACATCTGCTGTCAAAAATTTTGAAATAATATAAGTAATTGATAATTAAATTTTCATTATTGATAAAATTTTTACATTTGTGTAGTTACAATTAAAATTTTTTTTCCATGGGTTAACATTTCTCTTTTTTATACTAACCTGGCTAATTTTTAGTTCTCTACATTTATTCAAACACATAATCTGATTTTCTTGTATGTTACATATGTAATTATCCTTTGACACACTGTTCTATCATCTTAAGACATTGCTTTATATACATCATATATGATTTGTATACTATTGTTAGACTAATCATGGACACGCTGTAATTTAAAAATATATTCTTAATGGAAATAAAACTCTGTGTGTGTGTGTGTGTGTGTGTGTGTGTGTGCGCGCGCGCGTGATGCTTTAAATTTTAGTGATGTGGTAATAATTACGGTAGTGAACATAAGTTTGTACATTGTTCTACTTGTATTGTTCAGGAAGTTGGTGCAAAGAATGATGGAATAACAAAACAAGGCTATCTTATGAAGGGACCAGAAGTTGGAAGTGACAGAATGTTTGTTAACATTGGATCAAAATCGTTCAAACGCCGTTACTGTTATTTGAGGTAATACAAGCGGCAATTATTTATGTTTGCTTACAGCAGCTGTTATTAGTAATTATGTCATAAAAAATATTGCTGGGTTATGGTGCTCAGATGGAGTTTACTTGGCATTTGTAAGCTGACAAATGTATGTCCTAATATGTTAACAAATTATACTTACCTATATACATCTGTGTGTGTTTGTGTGCATATGTTACTTGTGTTCCAAAAAGATGAACTAACAGTTAATGTTTCAGCTCATGTTCCTATACATTTACACTAAGGGATACATAGAAATATATGTCGAAACAAATAAAAGTTTCTCCAAAGGCAGAAGTGTTTCCTTAGAACTTGAGACAGAAGAGAATTTGATAGAACTTGTACGTATATTGTAACCTTACATAATCAGTACCTAGTACTAAATGAACTAAAGGTCCAATATTCTTTAATAAAAAGTAAAATACCTGATATTATTATTAAAAATGATAATCAAATTCAGTAGTATCCCTTTCCTCAGGTCAGAAAATGTATTATACAAAAGTATCATACTATAAAACCTTTGTCGTAGAGTAGTACACTAAACAATAAAAACTTTAATAGTGAATAAACAGTGTAATAAGTGGTGCTATAAAAATACAGTGTACACCAAGTGCGACATAATACGATTAGTGATAGTAAAGAGACATCAGTCACAAGTTGTGATAAGGATGCAAGAAACTTGTAATAGATAATAAGTAGTTAGTAGTAAGTTACTATTGTTTTATTTTTGTTAGGCCACAAAGACAATATGTCAATGTATAAGTAGAATATTATTATGTTTATTGTTCTGAAAGATCCAGGGTTAGAGAAGGAATTAATAGCTGTTAATTGGAATAAATTATAAAGAGATAGTGGAAAATAAAATAGGGCCTAGAGCAGTAATACATTTACAAATATAAAAGTCACAAATGAACTAATTAAACACATTTAGTAAACCGAAAATATAAAAGAAACTATTTTTTAATAAAAAACACTTTCAGTTGATGACAGAAGGGTATATTAAATAAGTTTATGTATATTGTTAATGGAATAAATCCGCTTATAGTCCAAGCCACGTATTTTATAATCAACTAAACGCTACGTAACTCACCGTCTGTGGCTTAAGTAAATGTCTTTATACAATTGACATGTTTCAGGACACTTGTCCCATCCTCAGAATATTTAAAAAAGTCTCTTCATACCATCATACGATGGCATAGTCGTCAATATATTAAAAATATTAAAATCCACATAACACAAAACACAATTACACAACACAAAGTACGCACACAACAATTTTCGGTGTACACCACACGGTAACCGACAGCGCACTGGTTCATATTTGACTCGTGTCGCGACAATATCGCAACGCTGTATCGTACAGGACATTAGATTTAAAGTTCAGCTGATCATTTAAAACATGTGGCCTGGTAACAGGATTATTATACGCTCTATATATCTCAAACTCCTCAGGGGCGTTCATGTAACGTCCTTTATTACAAAAGTGAAGGGGTATCAAGTTGGTATGAAAATTAGTATAGTTGTGATTTTCGTCAATAAGATGTTTAACGAATTTAGATTTTACATTTTCTGTGTTATGAAAATAAGTGGGTGGCTTATGTTCAACAAACCTCTTGAAAAAACCACGGCCCGTTTGGCCCACATAAAAAGCATCACAACTATTACATATTAATTTATTGATCCCTGTTTTCTTTTCAAGGACGGTTGGTTCCCGAGTACGAAGGCTATTTAAAATGTTATTTGTAGTCTTATATGTGACAACGTTTGACTTGTTTAAAACAGAAGACAGAATTCTAGGTAGAAAGCTCATGTATGGTATAGAAATGTATTTATACACACTGTCCCCAGGTGCCCTTAGCGTGTTTGCGTTTTTTCGTCTCATATGTTTTTTAAGGATATTATTTACTACCGCTTTTTTGTAGCCATTGGTGACCGCAATATGTTTAATTGTATTTAGTTCGTCATGAAAATCCTTGTCACTGAGGGGCAATGATAAGAGGCGGTTAACCATGCTGTGGAAAGCAGCCATTTTCTGCGATAGTGGATGATAAGATGTGGCGTGTATTATAGTGTCAGTTGTAGTGGGTTTCCTATAAATAATAAACTCCAATTTATTAATATTTCTGGTGACCGTCAAATCAAGAAAATTTAATTTTCCACTGTCCTCGTGCTCCAGTGTAAACTGTATATTGTTATTAATACTGTTTAAATATGTGTGTAGCCTATCTATTTGTCTATGTGTGCCTTTATAGATCAAAAAGGTGTCGTCAACATACCGGCCATAAAATATTATGTTATCATTGTACACACTATTGGAAAAAATAAAGGAGTTTTCGAAATGGTTTAAGTACACTTCAGCAAGGAGGCCAGAGAGTGGAGAACCCATTGCCACACCATCATGTTGGCTAAAGAATTGCTTGTCATGCGTGAAACAATTCTGGTTAAGAATCACCTCCAAAAGATCCATCAATTCATTAATACTTTCAACATTCAATTTATTAGTATTGACGAGGTTATTTCTCAAAATTTGTAAAGTATGAGCAACCGGTATATTCGTATATAAATTAACAATATCAAACGAAACCAGCTTATGATGAGGTTCGATCTTTAGATCCTTCACTTTATTGACAAAATCGATATTATTGGTTATACTGTGACTATTAACTATGTTTATGTTGCGTTTAATGACGTTTACCAATTTCTTAGCTGTTTTATAACCAGGTGCGGTAGTGAAGTTAATTAACGGTCTTATCGGAACACCAGTCTTATGTAATTTTGGTAACCCTGTCAATGTGGGTGCCCTTGAGTTGATGGGCTTTAATGATCGTCTAGTTCGCTCATCAAACAAATGCACACTCTTATTTATGCCCCGATTTAGACACTTGACGTATTGTGCAGTAGGGTCCGAGTTTAATTTCTCAATGTTGTTGTTAGCGATAAAGTTCCGTATCTTATCAGTATAATCACTATTGTCCATAATGACAACAGTGTTGCCTTTGTCAGCCTTGGTTACGAGAGCACAGTTGTCTGACAGTTTGCGCTTTAAACCCGTTAAGATATTGCGTTCTTTATTATAATTATTAAAAGTACACGGAACCGAAGAATAAGCATTAGTATTCTGGTTTCTTATGATATTATTGAACTTATTATTGATTAAAATCCGCGCCTCATCTTGGACCTTCTGGTCTTCTATTGCTTTGACCACAGCTTCAGCATTTATAATTTCAGCAGCAATATGTTTATGGCTGAAGTTAGATTTTGAACGAGGTAAATTATAATTTAAGCCCTTTGTCAACAAATTAGATTCTTCTTTAGTTAGATCTATTGATGTTAAGTTCTGCAATCGTGTATTAAATTTATGTTTACAGGCAATGTTGTTGACTTCCTGCTGTTGTCTCTCTAATAACCTTTGGAATTTGCTTGCTTGCTTGCTACGCATTTGATAAATAATTCGCTGTATGTCATTGTTTATGAAATCAAGATAGTTATCAAGCAAGACCGGGTGTACGTCATTAAGTAATTGCAAATGTACTCTGTATAATCTTGAATTGAGATGGGATTTTTTCTTGTATAACGATTTTAATTCTTCTTTAATTCTGTACAATTCTGCGTGCCTTTTAGTTTTTATATCAGCAAAGGATGAGCATTTAAATTTTATACGAGCGTAATTAGGTGTAATATTATTCTTCAGACAAGTTTTATTAAATCTGATATGTAAAATGGTCTTATGAAGCTGGATCTTAATATTCTGAAAATTACGTACTATATTTGCTCGACTTGCAATATTCATATTGTTAATGGAATAAATCCGCTTATAGTCCAAGCCATGTATTTTATAATTAACTAAACGCTACGTAACTCACCGTCTGTGGCTTAAGTATATGTCTTTATACAATTGACATGTTTCGGGACACTTGTCCCATCCTCAGAATTTTAAAAAAGTCTCTTCATACCATCATACGATGGCATAGTCGTCAATATATTAAAAATATTAAAATCCACATAACACAAAACACAATTACACAACACAAAGTACGCACACAACAATTTTCGGTGTACACCACACGGTAACCGACAGCGCACTGGTTCATATTTGACTCGTGTCACGACAATATCGCAACGCAGTATCGTACAGGACATTAGATTTAAAGTTCAGCTGATCATTTAAAACATGTGGCCTGGTAACAGGATTATTATACGCTCTATATATCTCAAACTCCTCAAGGGCGTTCATGTAACGTCCTTTATTACAAAAGTGAAGGAGTATCAAGTTGGTATGAAAATTAGTATAGTTGTGATTTTCATCAATAAGATGTTTAGCGAATTTAGATTTTACATTTTCTGTGTTATGAAAATAACACACGATCTATAAATTGAAAATAAAACAGGGATCTATAAATTAATATGTAATAGTTATGATGCTTTTTATGTGGG